>OVAX01000228.1:52368-103102 GCA_900406405.1 Lepidium africanum | reverse complement strand
AGCGACTGAATTGTTCAGTCACAATATTCAGTCGCTAAATGCGTGTTTTCTTGTAGTGTCTAATCAAATTTTGTCAACAATATGAGTTGACATAGCCAAATGATAGCGCCTTAAATCACTAAATTCTGATATTAACAATAATTCACATTAAAAATGATACTCTTAGCATTCTTGTTAAATACCTATGTGGCTAGAAAACTATGTATACCTTTTCTCTTTAAGGTTTTTGCATATGTACGCTCTTATAATGATAAACACAATGCATAGAGATAAAGAAGGATAGGGTGGGTGTGGTACCAAAGTAAAAGATGAGTATGGTCATTCACAATTAATAAGAGTGGTCAAAGTTGTAAAGAAATTCCTGATGTTGTGATTCGTATTCCAATATCAAAGCCATGATTGAAAAGCTGAATTCATTTAACGGTCAAATTAAAATTGACTTAACAAAGCCCTTTAACAAAAAAAAAAAAAAATTGACTTAACATCTGAAAATAAATACAAATTCTAGTTTAAGAAATTAAAAGGTTTACATGCTCCAACTAAAATAAATTGTCTAGTACTTCCCAGTCTATGGTTTACATGTTTAACCTAATGATTCATTCATCTAGAGTTTGATTTTACTCTACTACATGTAGATTTTACAAACATATAGGATTTATTGGTAGAATTGAACTATGCATCAAATTTCGATCTAATTATTGACAAAAATTTTTTTGATCCATCCATGATATAGTTAAGGAGTCTTAACAATCATAAAGATTTGTATAGGTACAAAGAAACCCATAAATAATTATGAAGTGCTTATGAACATCAATATTCATAAAGAAATCCAACTTGAAAAATAAAACATTGAATTGTAATAGTAATTTCAGTAATGATTTGAGTAAGAAGAAAATGTCTAATGATTTCACCTCCCACTGGCCATTCCATGTGCTTTCTCTCCCCTAATGTCCCACTTACCCACTATTCTTTTATCAACTCTCTCTCTTTTCTCTATTTCTTAACCAAAATCCATGACTCTAGAAATTACAGAGCCACAACATTAATTAGTCTTCATACCTTAAGATTTCTCAATCTCTCCTTTACATAATGAACATTCCAGCTTCCTCTAGCCGCTCTTGGTACGTTATAAACCTTAATGTTTTATATTTAGTAATATGCTTTCTATATATGTTTTTAGCTTAACTTGAAACCAAAGAAATGGTTATTAATTTTTTTAGGTCGGTAAGTGAGGAATCTCTGAGAAGGTACGTAAGGTTTGCTAGTGAGAGCTGTATCCAAGAGCTCTTAACTGCATCTGAAGCCGGACGGTTTGGAAACGCGTCCAATGGGTGGAAGATAGTGAGACATGACCAAAACGGTGTCGAGATTTCAAAACGTGATTCTGGACCGCTGAACGCGTTTCGAAGCCGCAGGATCCTCACATCAGTTTCTTCGGAGCAGTTCATCATAATCGCAAACGCCTTAGGTGCGGCCAAGGTAATCATTTTTAGTGCAATTAGGCATGTCCGCACTCCGCACATACAAAACAAAGCTTCTAAAAATTATATATATATATATATATATCAACAATATATTTCACATAAATATAAGTAATTAATAATGTAGTATATTTTATAAAACAAGGTGCTATTACTCGCTAAACAAATAAAAAAAATTGGATTGTAATTTCACAACTATATAATTTTTTCCTTTTAAGATATTATATTCATTTTTCTCAAAAAAAAATACTATATCGAGTTCTTTACAATCTCATAGTTTAGATACCTCAACTAATAGCTCTGACATTAGGGAGTTGATCACTGTAGAAAACTAAAAATGGATTTTAGGCAGTGAATTTCAGGATATTGATCAAAACTTGGAAAAAATATTATATTCATAGATAAATTAGTTTATAAGTACAATTTAGTAGAAATAAAAGTGAAGTGTAACTCCAAATTGTACATATTAATTATAATTTAGAATGTCTACATCAGATGAATTTGTCAACAAAGAAAAACAATGGTATCTATATCCACATATGTTAGGTTAATTACCTACTTTATTCATAATTTAAATTTTATAAAATACTAATAATGATTGTTGGAGAAAATGACAGCAATGGGAAGGCGACCTTGTGGAAGCAACACATTTGAAAGACATAGATGACAATCTGAGTGTAATCCGATTAAGGTTTGGAGAAAACTCGAAACCACTCTTTAAGAACAGAGAGTTCATTGTCTATGAAAGACACGAGACCATGTCAGATGGTACTGTTGTGGTCGCAGTTGCGTCGCTACCAAAGGAGATAGCAGAAGGATTGGAGCCAACAAAGAAAATGAAGAATAATTACATAAGAGGATTTTTGGTTGAGTCAGGTTGGGTATTGGAGAAGCTTGAAGATTCTTCTTGCATGATTACTTATGTTGCTCAGGTCTTAAATATTTTCCTCTTTTTATTTTTATTTTGTCTTTTTTTTTCGTTAATAGTTGTTTATTTTTTGTTTCTTTTTACAGTTGGATCCCTCAGGATGGTTACCAAAGTGTTTTGTGAACAGATTAAACACAAAGCTAGTAATGATAATTGATAACCTTAGAAAGCTTGCTATTGCTTCTCCTTAAAACTCTTTAATTTTTGTAAACTTATTTTGATAAAAAGAGTGAAATGATTAGTAATTAAGAGACCAACTATTTCTCCCACTTTTATACTTTATGAAACTTTAAACCCTTCTCTTGGGGCTAGGGAGATGCTTGTAAAAGGGGCAAAAATGTCATATTAGAACCATTAAAGATAATTAAGATATGGTAATTATATGTTTGTATTATTATTATCTTTGACCACTTGTTTCCTCTATTCCTGTTAATGAAAACAAAGCCAATACATTTTATGTACATGTAAATCATGGTTTCAATTGTTGTGAGTAGTCCTAGGCGTTCGGATCTTCGGGTCGAGTCCAGAATATTTATACCTATATAGGACCTGTTACTATTTCGGGTCTATTCCATTTGGGTTCGGGTCGGTTCGGTTCCAAATTTAAAAAACCTGAAACTTACCTGAATACTCAAATAACTGAAAAATATCCCAAAAAAGCTAAAAATACCAAAACAAATACCTAAAAACGTACCTAAAAATAACGAATTTTTTTTTTTGAATACCTAAATATTCAAAAATATGTGAAAATATTTAAAATTACCAATAAATACTCATAGAATACTCTAAAAATACCTTAAAAACTATAAAATTGGGTCTTCGGGTACCCGTTTGATTTTCGGTTCGGGTCCGGTTCTTTGTGTCCTAAATTTTTGTATCCGTTCGAGTATTTAAGCTTCTCGGGTTCGGGTTTTCTTTTTTGGTTGGGTCTAGGTTCGATTTTTCGGGTCCGATTTTTATGCTTAGGCCTAGTTGTGAGGTTATAAAGCCAATACTATTTTCTTCTATTCCATATATAGTTTATGAAGTAAATTTAAATTTAATATTAGTTCATGAGGTTAAATATGTATTTTAGGGAAAGTATACTTTGGCTATATATATATATATATGATGTATTAGTTTATGTATAAACAATCGAAAGCACACAAGTTCGTGGTGTTAGGCCATTTCCGAGAAATACTCTGATATTTATTCAGATTTTCCCTCCATTCACCTGCCTTAAAATCAATGACCAATCAACATACCAAATCATACGAGTTTACATTCATGCGGCATGCCAATAATGAAGTAACTTAGTCAAAACAAAAGATAAAGCAAGTAACAATCGATCACTGTGGTTCGAGCTTTGAAGTTGGGAAATTGGCACTGTACTGAAATGACTCTTTACCATAAAGATCACCAGAACCTTTGCCTGCATCATCGTACGTTCTTGAACTGGTTGCTGAATCTGCATTAGGGTTTAATCCCACAAGCTTCACTATGTTCTCAATCTCTTGCACCACTTCACTCATTGATGGCCTATTCTCTCCTTCTGTCTCCACACATCTCAAAGCCAAATCTACAAACCTCTCCAACCCTTTAAGATTAGAACTCTCACCAATGATCGTTGTGTCAAGTAATTCTTGAAGGTCATACAAAGCCATTGTTTTGTCCATCTTCTTTTTTACCTCTTTCACTACATAGCTGCCTTTATCTATTGGACATTTACCAGTTAATAGCTCAAGCATCACCACACCAAAACCATACACATCGCTCTTCTCCGTCAATTGATTTGTCATGTAGTATTCCGGATCCAAGTAGCCCTAGTTTATGACATATTGTGAGTTTTTTTTTTGAAGTTAATGGAGTCCATATATCTTATCAATGATTGAGTTTCTTACTCACCATGGTTCCTTTAACTTGTGTTGTGACATGAATTTTCTCAGGGTCTCCCACAAGTTTTGAGAGGCCGAAATCAGCAACCTTTGCGGTTAAGTGTTCATCAAGTAATATGTTATTTGATTTTACGTCTCTGTGTATAATTGGTGGGTCAGCAAGCTCATGAAGATAAGCTAAGCCCTTGCCAGAACCAAGTGCTATCTTAAGCCTTCTTGTCCAATCAAGTCTAATCCCATTCTTCCCTACATCATTACCACATTAAGTAGCAAGAAGAACTATCAAAGAAAAAGAGAGTATTGATACTATACCTGATAGACTATCTCTAAGAGAGCCATTTGGAATGTACTCATATACTAGCATTTGTTCACTTCGATCGAAACAGAAACCCAAAAGTTTGACAACATTCTTATGATGAACTCTTGAAAGAAGCTCAATCTCAGTTTTAAACTCCAACTCTCCTTGTGAAGATCCTTGTTGAGCTCTTTTGATTGCAATGAGTTGTCCAGAAGGAAGGACCCCTTTGTACACCTGTTTCACCATCAGATCAACATCATAATTTTCAACTTATGCCATTGGTTATTTCTACTAAGACCATTTGCAAAGACACAAACCTGGCCATAACCTCCACCTCCAACATCATTTTCCTCAGAAAAGTTGTCAGTACATTTCTTCAGCTCTTCTAATGTAAAGGCTTTTGCTCCCATTAGCTGTGGAGCATCAATATTGGTCTTACTTGCATCCCACCTGGCTATAAAAATAACAAGGGAGAAACTGTCAGAATCTTCATCACACAACAGAGAAGTCTAGACAACGATCTTTGCTTTTTCTTCTTACCAAAAGGATTGATTTGGTCTGTTGCTATCTCTGCTCTCTTCTTTTGTCTAAGAGCATAAATCCCAGCTAAAGTTAAACACAACAGAAGAACCGCAGCACCAACTGAAGCTCCAATTATAATGCCTATGTTTACTGAATTGGAACCTCCTGTATATAACAAAACCAAGAAAGATTGAATGAGTTATATCAAATTCAAAACCAATATAGATTTCTGTGATCAGTTTCATCATACCAGGGAATTGATTATACGTATCGGCTTTGAATATATAAGGTCCAAATATTGTAGGAAGCTTATTAGTATTACTCTGTTCACTAAACACAGAAATAATACTATTCATTTCTGTTTCATTAAATCTATCTTTGCCCAAAGGAAAGACCAAGAGTTCTATTAGAAGATGATAATCAATTGGAGACTCTTCCATGTTTCTGATAACCACTGAGTCCACTGGATAATTTCCCTTCTTAAAGATTTCTGCAATACGCTCTTGGAGGTCTTTGAAATTGGTTTCATTTGAATACCCTGTGAAGGAAGGAGACCTGAAGTCAAGTTTTCCTGTAAGTGGATACACACAATGGCAAGCTGAACTCAGTTCCTTCCCCTTATCACACTCATTACTACAGTTTGATTGTGGTATAGTGTATGATGCTTTATTTTGCGTCGAATTGCAGTAGTCACTTGACTGGTTTTCAACTAGAAAGCACACATCATTATCAGCCAACCTGTGACATATATCAAAGAGACATAAGCATTTGATTCAAATTGTGTAAAATATTTTGATTTGTGACCAGTACATACATTACTTGGATGCGGTTATTAGCTGTTGGTTTGTATTCCACAATGTCATTGTTTCTTAGATCCACAAATTCCAACTGCTTGCTAAAGCCAGTACCAAGGTCTAATACTCCATTTATATAGTTTCTCTTTAGGTAACTGCAAAGTGCAAAGAAAAATCAGTACAGAACGGCAACTTTTAAGTTGACTTTACAATCAAAGTTTTCATGTATCGTTTAACTCACACTGTCTGTAACGAATTAGGGGTAAAGAGTGATGTTGGTACTGAGCCATTAAGTTGAATCCCTTCCATTCTTCTGCCAAGTGAAAGATTCATTTTCTATTTGTAAGCATATACACATCATCACTTAATTAGTAGATATATAGATAGAAAGAGGGAGAAGAATGCTCATACAATGTTGATAGGGACGTTAACGAAGAGATCCATGATGGAATTGGTGATGATGTAAATCTGTTATTGCTCACATCTCTGTTACAAATTACAGAATCGGATTATGATAATGGATTGATTAAATAAGAAATAATCTGACGGTAAATTGAGAAATTTACAATGTGTAGAGGGTGGTCAAGTTTGATAAATCTGGAAGTGTACCGGTTAATCTGTTGTTGGCCACGTGCCTGAAATAGATTCAAATACAAACTCCTTTACCTCTCTTCAATAGAAAAACAGAACATAACTTTGGTTTATCAGGACTAACAGTTCATTAAGACTTTTGAGATTGGTAAGACTAGAAGGAATTTCTCCAGTTAGTCTATTCCTGTCTAGACGTCTGCATCAAAAGAAATAGACACATATGTTAAGTAATTAGAAACAATAAGAAAGTTGAAGGATCTGTTGTTGCTACTTACATCACTTCTAGCGATTCAACCAGGCTGAGGCTTTCCGGGATTTTGCCCGTGAACTGGTTTCCATCAAACAGTCTATCGATAAAACAAGAAGCAATGCAATCACTTTGTTAGTTACTAGTCTTGAGCTTGTAGACATCATCTATGGACTACATGAAACTTACACATGTTTCAAAAATGTCATATTTGAACTGAAGAGCTTTTCTGAGATATTGCCTGAAAGCTTGTTATTTCCAAAGTGACTGCAAGAGAAATTAAAGAGTTAGACTACTTTGTATTTATATGAAAATAAATTGAAAGATTTGGGATTAATATATACAAATGGCCAGTTGAAAAAAGCATGTCAAGTCCAGGTGAAGTGCCATCAGAAACTGGAAGCTCGCCTTCAATCTGATTGTCAGCTATATCGAACCAATACAGGTTCGATAACCGTCCAATGGAAGCTGGAATTGTTCCAGTAAACTGATTTAAATTCAAGGAGCTGTATGGAGATAACATAATTATAAATGGGTTTAGGGAGTAAGATTAAGAAAAAAAGAGACTGTTAATGATAAATAAAAGGAAGTAACAAAATCTTACAGCCTTATAAGTTGTTTAAGATCTCCAATGGAATCAGGGATTTGACCATTGAAACTACATCCCATGAGGTGCCTGGTCAATGCAAATACGTGACGTATAAGAAAATGTGATTGTAAAATAGGTTCATAATTTGGTTCATGATCATGTTATCTTACAAGGTTGTCAACTTCTTGAGGTTACCAATACTGGATGGAAGTGGTCCAGACAAATTAGGATTGGATGTCAAATCCCTATACACAATATTAAACATTAAATGAGAACAAAAGGTCAATCAAAAGGAAAGTTAAACAGAAAGAAAGATACGTAGTGATCACGTAGGTACTATTCATAATTAAAATTTAAGAACTATGTAAAATTTACCCAAAATAATCTAAATTCATCTAACAAACTAATTTTATTATTATTTATATAGGCAAGTAAAAAAAAAAAAAAATTATATATATATATATATATAGTCAGCTAATTATTAATTTAGCTATAATTTATATGTTAAAACCAAACCACAAGTTGACTTTTTTTCGGTCTGGTGGTTTAGATGATCCAGCTAATGATTCTGACATCAGGGATTCACTCGGGTATTGTCGAAAGGATTTGAGAAAGTGGACTTTGTGATATAGATTGAGACTCGTCGATTGAATTGTTAACAAAAAAAAACTAGATATAGTGTAGTCTTAAATTAGGCATGTTTTCTTAGAATCATAAACATCGTGACTCATAACCCGAACCAAAAAAAAAGTATAATTTGATCTTTCTAAGATTTTCTAACAAAAAAATAGAAAACTGAAATCCAAAGAACCAAAACCCAAGAATATGGATTGTAAACCCATAGTAAAGGTTTGAACCAAAAAAAAAAAAAACCCCCATAGTAAAGGAAAAGAAAGAAAGACATACAAGCTTTGCAATTCAGACAACTCGGAAATATGTGCAGAAAGTGTTCCTTCCAAGTTAAGGTTGCCCAATGATCTGAAACATGCAACAACATAAGGTTAAAAACTCTACAGAAGATTATTGAAGTAAGAAGCAGGAATAAACAATTTTGTTACATTGTAACAATGCGATTATTTTCACATATAATTCCAACCCAATTTGCTCCACAAGGATCAGAGCCTTTCCAATTCTTAGGAGAGTTGGTCCATCCATTCTTCAAGGCTTGTAAAGCAGAATCTGAATCATCCTTAAATTAGCAAATTCATGTATTCGAAAAAAGGATCTGCTTATTAGTATCTAAAGATACTTACAGTCTGAACCGTCTGTGACCGCATAAACAGAACAAATTTGGAAGAAAAGAATGATCAGGAGATAAAAAAATCTGATTTTTGAATTCATCTTGAGACCAACAAGAATTGGTTTACGTATCGTTTAAGAAAAAAGCATGTGGTCTGCACAAGTTAAGACGAACTCAAGACTACAAATTACAGCCCCTCATTAGCAAAACATGTAGACAATATATGGAGAAGGCTTTAAGTATTTAAGTGAAAAATATAGATAGTGGACTATATCAAAATTGTTCAACTTGAAATATATAATACTGTTACGTTAGGAAAGGTTTTTTAATTTCAATTGACAATATAGTTAAAATAGACTTTTGGTTTGATAACAATTACATCTCATATCATTAGAATATCTTTGTAAATCCTATGTTTGTAAAATACCAAGTCTTCAAAGTAACACACGCTGACACGCATAATTTATTAGGGCTGAGCAAAATACTGGGAACTGAAAAACTAAATCGAAATCGATCCGAAATAATAGATACTGAGTAGTCCCGAAACCGAGGAAAATATCTATTGGGTCCTTTTCATCTATACTTGCGGGTATCGGGTAATACCCCGTACCGAATCGATACCCGAATGATCCGAAAACATGTAAACATATATGAAAATTTAGGGTAATTTTTCAAAAATATTTACGATATTTAGATATTTTTTTGTGTATTCGGGTATTTTTCGGGTAAATAAGTATATTTTGGGTATGAAATATTCAAAATATATAGTGGAATCATAAAAATTTGTCTAATATTTATACCCGACCCGAATAAGAACTGATACCGGAACGGAACCATATTGTATTTGGTTCCTAAATGGGTATAAAAAATACAGACCCGAATCAATCTGGAACCGAGCGGAACTAAACCGAACCCGAACCGAAATATATACGGTTCCTAAATGGATATAAAAATTTCATACTTAAAAGATCTGAACCCAAGTGGATATTAACCGAAACTGACCCGAATACCCGAATGCCAATACCTATAATTTATATTATGGATGGTCATAACTAAAAGAGATTGGATTTTAAAAATAAAAAAATAAGATCAAACGTAACTCAATTCATAACTTATAACTTAAAAGAAGACATGCGGCTCACTAAAATCAAACTCTAATGAAAGTAAAATTGTAAAAATGGACATTTAACCATATAAACAAATATTTTATTATGGGAGAAAAATATCTGAGAAATAGCAATTGTCAGGATTTTGACGAATGAAATTCATGATGGCTAAATAGATTGATATCATATCCGTTAGGATTATACAATACAATTATCAATGACAAAAGTTCTTTTATCTCGTTATTAGTTTATTGACGAAATAAGTGTCACTCGTCCGTCGGGAAATCAAAAATTGACAACCAGCCAACAAGGAGTATATTGTTTCATTTTTTCCCCTTAAAACGTGTTTCCGACAGAATCCATATAAGTTGTGGTTTTATATTAACATCCCGTAATTAATTCTTTTCTCTTCAAATAGAGGTAAGTCCCTCCTCGCTCTCTATTTTTTTTACATTTTTTCCCCATTACCTTTTTAGGTTAGGTAATTTACATTAAGGAAATGGGCAGTTAATTCTTATGTTTGATTCTTCTATCTAAATACTCAGATGTGAGAGTCTATATATGTTGTACCACCACATAAACATAATCCAGATTCTTCTCATAATGTTTAGGAACTCCTAAGTTACCTAAAAAAGTCACCATAAAAACTTTATCAAATAAGTTAAATTGTGTAGTATACAACATGTATTAAAGTAGTTAAATTGTTTAGTATATAACTTGGAAAATATCTTTGTTAAATGATCATATCTACGTGTGTAACTTTTTTTTTTATCAGAGTTAGCTTTGAAGTAGTCACATAATATTTTGTGATAGAATTTAGGATTTAGGAGGCGTATTTAATTGATCCAATTATTGAAAGAAAATGTTTGAGCAAATAAAACTTAAAATCATTTATTAGAAATAGAGAAAGTATTGCAAAATAGAGTCGTGGTCAGCGACTACGCACTGATATGGTTTTTTTTTTTTTTTTCCAAATTGAAATGACATGGAATTCACTATCAATCGTCATGGAAAAAATCAGCGCAAGCAATTAGCAACTTGAAATAAAAATACTAATTGCAACAATATTGATACTGATGGTTTGATGAGTGTACGTAAACCAATCATCTGAAATTTTTTAGGCAATTCTTTTTTGATTCATAGTGAATGCACTAATATTTGCCAATATTTAGATCCATAAGGCTGTTTAACCCAAAGTTAGCACAAAATAGAATATTAATTAGTAACAATAAATAAATTCAAAATAGTGCAAAATAAAATACATTAAACTAATTTAATTATACAAGTACTAATAGGATTATACCCATGCTATAGCGTGAGATTTAATTGTTTTTTTCAATTTCTATTTATTTGGTTCTTAGATCTGTGTTGATATTTTGAATAATGTTTTCGAGATGTTGTTCTAGAGGCTCGAAATCCAAACCGAAATCAACCCAAATTAAAAAATCGGACCCAAACCGAACCTACAAAATACCCCAAAACTCCTAAATTTATAAATTAAAAAACCAGAACCCAAATCTGAATAGGAACCAAATCAATTAATAACCAAATTTTAGATCTTTTTAAATTTTAAATTTTTATATTAAAAAACCCTAGCCCGTACCTATGCCGAACCAAACTCTATCCAAAATATAAAAATATTTGAATCAGTCTTAAATCAAAATAAACAAAATACTGAATTAGATAAACTTAACCCGACAAAATAGCAGAATGTGTGTAAATTTATGAACCCAGAAAATTGAATCCAAATCCAAACCAGAACCGAATCAGTAACCGAATTTGTTACCAATATATATTTCTTATATTTTGGCTTTTAAATTTTTTTTTAATAAAATCTTTATTAATTTTAAATTTTTATATATAAATTTATAACAAAACTCATCTTAATCATATTTCTAAAGGTTGTTATGAACCTTATGTTTAATTTTATCCTAAAGTTTATAACACGGCCAAAATAAAAGTGTCTCTCGCTTTAATATATAAGACTAGGTTTCAACCTGCGCAACAACGCGGGATCATTTCTCATTTTTTATGGTTTTTTTAGATGGTAAAAAATGTGTCTATACATTGTTAAAATTAACTAATCCGATAATATGAAAATAATTGGATTATTTATTTTAAAAATAATTTATGATACAATGTTTATGTAACTTATACTTATACTGTTGCTTTGATATTTTAAAACTACTTAAATATTTTGTTATTGTTTGATCTCTATAATATATAGTATATTATAATTACTATATATAGTGGCCAGTTAATATATATTATAAATGTGTCCAATTACTTCTAAATTTATTTTTTGGGTATCTAATATATATATATATATATATATATTTGATATCCCAATTTATATATTTGAATTATATTTAAGTGTTCAATATATACATATATATATATATTGTGGTCAGTTTAAAAATGATTTGAAGATTGAATATACATCACTTTAAATAGTTTGGATCAAACTAGAAAGAATATGAAACTAATTTCTAACAAAAGCTAATACAACCCTATTGGAATATTGGCCAAAACAAAAAATCAAATATGAGTTGGCCTTTCATAGAAGATTGGGAAATCGAGTAAATGAGGCCAATAATATATAATTTGCGTATTTAGTAAAAAAAACCTAAAACAAATAAATAAATATAATCATGGGTACCATAAGTTTACTTCATTCATTTGGAATTTTACTCTGAAATTTTTTTTTCATATTTTCTCCAAAAGATAACTGTTCTAGTAGAGAAAATCTAAAATGTGTAAGTTTCCTTTTTTACTAATCTATTATTCAATATCTAGCAAAGATAAAAGATTTTTCTTATATGATCACAAACTAAGATGATATTGTTTTTTGTTTAGAGAAACCATTATTATTCTAACATACATGTTTGTTGTTTCATGATCTTATCAATGAGAAAAAAATATTAGCAGCGAAGACAAATGATCTTTAGTTCGATACAAAATCAGATCCAACAAAAAGAAAAGTGAAAAATTAAAATGTGTAAGTTTTTTTTCTTTTTGCTCCTTCTATAACATACTAAAACTTTAACAAAAAAATTTATATTCACGAAATATTGAATAATAGTGTATTTATTTGAATTTGCTTGAAATTTTAAGAATCAAGCTATTTTTATATTTATAGATATAACAAAAAATCATATACTAAAAATCATTCTTTAAAATTTTTGGTTTCATTCTAAGGATATTAGTTAAATTTCTTAAATATACAATAGTTAACATAATGCTTGTGTGTATTTTTTTTTAAAAATACGTGTGAGTATTATTGGCAAAAATTACTATTTTGTATAAATATTAATTATATATCTCTTATATCTTTGTTAGATTATTATTTCTTAAATAGTAAGAATAAATATTTAAATTAAAAATAACAATACATCAGTATTTTAAAATAATATTTATGAATATAAGTGTTTACAATTAATTATTTAATATGTCTACATCCAGATTTGAAAAGAACGATATGAATGTTATGTAATGGCTCGAAAAAGAAATCTAAGTTTTCTATCTCTGTTTCTTATTACATTATTCTTTCACAACTTTTTTAATGAAAATAACATCACTAACTTTTTTGTTTCATCTATTAAAAGTTAGAAGAACAAAGAGAATAAATAGACAAAAGAATCATCAACATATATGAAGAGGTAGGATAAATTAGATTGATATAATAAAGAATAACAAAATATTACTTTGAAATGCTATTAAAATGAATTCATACTACATTTTTTTGGAGATAATATTTAATTCGGTCAAGAATAAAAAAAGCGATACATTTATAGATATTAAATATTTTTTATTAAAAAAAGTGATGAAGATAATTGATGTTATGATTAATTGATGAGATATTTTAGTTCTCTTTTCAAGATCATGCAAATAAACTATTCTGATAAATTTAAGTATTGTTATGGTATTGAAAGATGGACTGAAACATATCATATATCATAATGGCAATAATCTGAGATTTATATTTTCATTTTTTTAAAAAAAGAAATTAAAAAAGTTTTATCTATGTATGAGCGTTTAATCGGTCGTAATGAGATACATGTATTGTATATTATATTTAATTTTTTATAATAAGATAATGAAATGAAAGGGTTTGTAGAGTTAATACAAATTATAATTAGAAAGTATCTATGAAATGTACATTTAAGATAAACATTATCACATATGGGTATTTACAATTAATTTTTTTATATGTCCAACATCAGTATTTTTAATAGAACGATATTAATGTAATTTAATGGCTTGTAAAACTACTTTATTTTTATTTTTATATGATTTTAACTTCTTGGAATATGTTTTCAATCATAGCTATTTTGAAACTTGACTAAATTTTCTACAAACAAAAACTAAAAAGAAACTGACAAAATTAAAAATATGTATTCATAATAATTGTGTCCAATATAATGTAAAATGATTTTTGCTCAGAAGATCGATGAAGAAATATTGCATATATGATTAATTGATCAAATGCTTCAGTCCTCTTTGACAAATCATACCAATCAACCTATGTAATAAGTATTGTTATGATATCAATAATCTGAGATTTCTTTTTATTTTTCCTTAGATTTTGATAAGAAATTAATATATTGTATTCATCTTTCTGTTTTTTAATAACATTAAACCACATATGATTCGTATTAGATCTTCTATATTTTTATGATAATATAATGATATGCAAGCTTTAAAAGTTTATGGTATATAATATATAGAGATTCAAACTTATCAAAAGAAAATATATATCTGAAAATATATATCAAACTTATGAAAAGAAAATATATATCTGAAAACATTATGACATATGAATGTTTATAGTTAATTATTTAATATTTCTACATTTGTTTTACAAAACGGACTGAAAAACTAGTTTTAAGACTGAAAATTTTTTCTTTATATATGATTTTAATTTCTTGGAAAATGTTTATAATAATACCTAGTTAGAAACTTTACAAAACTATCTACAAACAAAAAAGAAGAAAAACTGACAAAAAGATTTTATTCTCTTAGTTTTGGAGTTTTGTACAACTATCTCTACTAATAATATCTATAAATATAAGTTTCATATTTATTCTGTCTTTATTACATTGTTCTCTCCGATATAGTTATACAACATATTCACACTATTTCAGTTTGAAGATATAAAACAAGAACATAAAAATAAAAAGGCATATATGAATAAAAATAATCTAACATGTTTGATATTATACATACAGAATGTTAAACAGACTGCCATATATATTCCAGCGAAATAAATTATTACATTAATATTTTTTTATTATAACTAATCATTTTTATTAATAACTTGGCTTACATTTTTGATGCAAAATATTGCTTCAATAATGACGATGGGATGTTTGCTTCAATATTTTCTTATAAGCTAAGTGTTATAACTGTGTAATGTATAAATATGTTGTTGTATTTCAATATTTGTTTCAAAAATATCAACTAATATTTTCTTATATAATTTGTTTTCAGAGTTATCTAAACTTCTACAGAATCAAAAGAGCATGGATCTATGGATAAGAACAGAAAACGAAAAGATAAGTACTAGATTAATATTTATAATTATCTTTTTAGAGAATATATATTAAGTAGCCTGAACAAATATTATGTATCAATTTTTTCATATGAAATAATTAATTAGAGCTATCATTATGATTTGATTTTTCTCCATGAGCAAGATCCAAATAATACAAAATTTATAATTGTATAACAATATAATACAGTTAGTATTATTTGGTATTTTTCATGGGGTAAAATTAAATAAATAATTAATATTATTGGGTAGTGTAAATAAGGAACAACCAAATATATATTATATTACTAATATTAAAATAATAATTAAATAGCATATATGTTTTGTACATAGTTTATTTAATTACTAACTTCGTTTAGTTTATATTTGTAGTAATATATTTACATATTAAAGAAATAATCGTTTAAAATTTTTAACATATACATCTGATTATTTTTTGTTGGCAGGATATTGCTTTTGTTGGAAATATATTGTTACACAGGATGCAAAAAATTACCTCAAACTAATAGATTATTTTACCATAGTATCTTACAAAAAAGATTTTTCATATTATATTCGAAACTTGGATTGTAACATATTGATATAAAGACAATTATTTAAAAACATAAGTTGTAACATTTCTAATTAATATATCAAAGGACAGATCAAAAACTATTATTTATGTGCCTGATAAAATGTTCCAACCTATCAGTTGATAAAATATACAAAAATTATAATTTTAGCATATCTAACAAACTCTTTGGCAATAGTGATAGATAAAACAGTGAAGACATGCATTAGTTGGATAATATACATAAGAGTTACATCTTAGGATATCTTCTTCTGGATAGTCGAACGTCTCTTCGTATAATCCCAACAATCTAGGACCATTAGCATAAAGATGTCGCATAAATCTCTCTCCTTAACGTTTGATTAAATCCGAACGTTTGATGTCATCCCTTAATAATTCTGGTGTTCTATTACTGGCCTCATACTTTCCAGAACATATAGAGAACACACCAACTGCAAACTTGGCGCATTCAACATGTTCCTCTACCTTACGCATCAGAGCAATACTGTCATCTGATGGACCAAACTTGATTGCAAGTCTCAATCCTTCCAAGTATTGATCACTTCTATTCCCTGCATTCAAACATTTCTTGAATATAGGCCGGTGTATAGTACTTATATTTGCTTTCGAGACTGAGTTGATGAATTCTTCTAAGTTGGCTTCCACTAACACTTCATCTTCAAACACTGCATCTCTGTCGTTGCATCCACTTAGAAGGAATGGGCCAAGAGCTCTGAAATCCCGTTTTCCTATATATCGGACTACTTCAACTAAAACATCCTTTGGTAGTGATATCATTTTCTCAATCGTTTACCTGTTAAGACAAAAACAAACAAAAAATTATAAACGTATATTCTAAATTTTTGGTACCATAAACTTAATCATAACAATCTAATTAAATAAACATGTATTAATATATAACCTTATATAAAAACCGATTCCAATAGAGAAATCAATTCCTATCAAAACCAATGTCTACAACATTATTCAGAATAACACAATATTAAACTCGAAGAAAAAAATCTATGAAAGAACAAACCCTAAATTTATCTTGTGAGAACAATTACGGATTATGTTTGATATGAAGAGATCGATCAACCAAAAACTTCAAGTTACAAACGATACACAAACCCTAACAGGATTTTAGCCCGCGGACCTGACCCGTTAAGGCCCTCATGGACGCGGACCTAACCCGTTAAGGCCCTCTTGGACGAGGGCCTGGACAAAGATATATTTGCCCATAAAGAAGCGGGTCTTGCGGTCCGACCCGGTAAAGACCACGGGTCATACGAGTTTTATCCGCCATGGATTGCGGGTTTGTAGGTAACCCGTGAAATTAAGACTATTCCTGCATCTTCCACCATCTCTGATCCTCTTCATGTTTATCAGAATTTTGTTCAGAAAATAAACAATTTCATTCTCACCAAATCTGGATAATCATCGATTCAAAACGCAAGGATGCATATTTCTTCATGATTTTGAAAACCAATCAAGAAAAATCCCTCATGATGAATGAATTAATACTCTGATATCTCCAAAATTTAACTCGATTTGGAAATTTTCAGAAACTTTGTACACTGAAGGACAACGAGAATCGTTATGATTCAAGATTTCATCTCGCTCTTCACATTATTGAAAAATTAATCTAGTTTTTGCTGTGTAATTATATGTTTTATGTTTTTATTGAGTAGGTTAGCATATTGTCCCAAATCGTTATGTAAATTTTTCTCTAGGTTTCTTCATATTTTCGTTAATCATTATGTAATTACAGTTGGAAAGGAAATTGTGGACCTTTGCCTTAACCATGTGAGGAAACTTGCCGACAACTGTATTGACTTTCAAGGATTTTTGGTGTTCAATGTTGTTGGTGACGTAACTGGTTTTAGTTTGAGGTCTCTTTTGTTAGAACGTTAATCATGTTGATTATGGAATAAAGTCAAAATTTGGCTCACTGATCATGAATAGGATCTATAAATCTAGCTCGATAAAGTGCTTGAGGGTTTTTATATGACTCATGAAGCTTCATGTTAGTTTCAGTTTGCTTTCTTCCTAAGAATAGTTATGTTAATTTTCTTCTTGTTCAGCTACAGTGAATAAATTTATAAAGGAGATGTGACTAAAATTATAAAGGAGATGTATGTTTATCTGTTCTTGCTAAGGTACGATGAGTAAAATTAATTTGCAATTGATTTAAATTCTGGATATTAAATTTTACTTTAATGTTTTAGTGTTTCCATCATTGGTTATTTATATTCTTGGATAACCCCCTTGAATTACTTTAATCAAATGTTGGAATATATATAGACTGATTAATCATGTGATTTTGTTCAAAGTTTCAAAATCAAATGTTCACATCGAGGAAGGAGTAAAAGCTAAAAGATTAATACGTAGTTTAAAAAATATCACGTTGAATATGATCAAAATATATTTTCTTTAAAAAATCTCAAAAGTAACATCCGTGGTTCAATAGGTAGAATGCTATATCGTGGCTTTGAAGAAATGGGTTTGATTCTGCCTACCTCACTAATTGAATTTTAAACATTTGTAGAATGATCCGCGGGCTGGCCTGTTAGTCCGCTAGTTTTAGTGGACCAGGTTTGGACATTAATAATTGGTCTGCAGTCTTAGTGGGTCAACCCGCCATGGTCTAATTCAAAAATAAAATCCCTCGGATTTGGGCTCGTTGGACACGGGTCGGCCCGTTTTACATCCCTAGGATCAGACAAATTAGGTTATAAATCTCGAACAAAAGAAACAAAAAAGTTCGATTTAGTTATCAGAAAGCGACAGTTCATTACAACAAATTAAAGAACAAATATTTACAGATTTGGGAGTTTGCAATTGTTTGTTTAACTTGAAAGAAATAAAGGTCCTCTGAATAGATAAAAATATTAATTGTCACAACCATAAAAAATTTATTGTTTTAAATTAAATTGTTTTTTTAAGAAACAAACTAATATAGAAAACTTTGTCTCCTAAACCCACAAATTTTAAAACACTAAGATATAAAAATATAAGATTTTAATTTCAATATTTCCATATATGTTAAATTGTTACCGTAAGAATTTTTTAATTGTCCCAACAAGTCCATATTAATTGTTGAAGGTAATAACAAATAAACACAAAAAATACTATAGTTTATAACAACGATTTAAAATTATGGAAACAATTAGAGAAAATTATACTCAAAATTAACGACTAAATTATATCAATTATTAATAATCCGTAAAAGGTATTAAAATGGTAGAACTCACAATTTCATTACCATATTACAGTGTTCAAAAATATACTATACGCTAGTCATACGGAAAGTCACCGTATAGAGTATAGTTGTATATACGACCATTTATGCGGGGACTATACGGCCAATTTTGAAGAAAATAATAATAATTCATAATATGTACTATGAAAATTTTTAAGAAAATACAAAGTAAAAATTCCAAATCTAAGAAGTAACATAATGAAAATGTTAACCCTCATGTAACTTATAAAAGTCTCTAAAATGCAATGTCAAATAATAAAAATTACCCAACTAATTCTGAAACTCGTATTATTCTACTCCATATAGATTTAACACATGATCATCAGACTCAAACTCAAAATTAAGAATTTCTGCTTCACTATCGGATATGAAGTCATCTTCATGTAACTCTCTTACTACACTCGAAAAAATAAATTATTATTATTTTAGGATTTATTAAGAAACTTTTTTCTATTAAAAAATATTAAAACTGTACATATGATACTGTATATATATTGTATATATGGTCGTATTGTCTTCCACCGTATAACTATACTGTATAATATAAATATAGTACGGTTCCTCATTGTACAACGTCTATACACCATATACAGATAAGAGGCCAGAATGTTAAAACCCTTCTCTTTTACAGATCCTTTGAGACAAATCAAAATAATCGAATATAGATATATCACATTGAGAAGCATCACGTAACAACACTAAGCCTTCATCTTTTTGATTATCACGGAAATAACACAAAATTCTCATTCGATACAAAACATTTGGATTACGAAGGAGGCGTAATTTGTTATATCTCATGTAATTTCTCCTTGGATCCCCCCATATGGGCAAAATGGTTCTTCTTTAACTAAAAGTCCTTGGAGAACACCGTCATCATCACATATAGCTTTGAACTTCTTGCAAACCAATCTTAAGTTACGAACAGAAGACAAAGATGAACCAACACATTTAAAAGTAATTTCGAGTAAAAAATCATGGATTATAGACATAAGAAAACTAATTCTGTCGTTTCCATAATTATTGTTGAAGGAAGCCATAGAAAAAAATCGATAAGGAGGCTCACAATATATAAGTTACTAAAACTAAGAAAAAAGATTTATCGAGAATAACAAGAAGTGAACAATAACTGTTTCGTATGTGTTTTATACAGTAAAGAGAGAATACCTAATTAGGTTGTAGCACCAGTTTACTGACGGTTATTTCTAATTAATTTCATTTTTTGTTTTGTTTTTTTTAATATTCAGACATTCCAATAGATGCCTTTATTTCCTTTTTCTTTTTAATTAATGCATAACAATAATTTATTTTTGTTAAAAAAATTGAAAGAATAATAGGGATAAAAGTATAATGGAAAATCTAGATGCGTAAATATACAAAGAGTGTCATTATAGGAAAATATATTTTACAAAGAGTGTCATTATACAATTATAATGTAACTTTTAATAAAAGTTTCCAATTTAACCTCCAATCAAGATTATTGCCTAAAATTATTAGAGGTATAAATGTAATAATATAATTTATTAATTTGTGTGAAAAACCTAGAAAGATACTCTTTAAGAAACGAAGAGAATATGTGTTAAACTTAAATAATTATTATTACAATTAGGTGATTTTTCATCAAAAAAAAACCCCAATTAAACGAAGGAAGCCTTTTATATTTCTGTTCGAGATTCTCAATTCAACGTTGCGCCTTAGAAAAAGAAAATTATCATTAGTTTAACCAAATACTAATCAATTAACCATTTTACATTCATTTTTTGATAATATAAAAAATTAATTCGTTTTATGAACTCTGATAAAAATAAATAAATATATGGATTGGACAAATAGTTAGCAAACAAATGAATGTTTGATGTAAATCTAGTAGTGTTACCATCACAAAAGTATTCTTGTTTGATGTAAGATACTTTCAAATCAATAATTGCCAAATTGTTGCTGAAGCTAAGATCGCTGTTGATACGTTGGCGAATCATTTCCAGACTATCTAATGTTTCCAACATTGAAGGCATGATAAAAAATATAGAAATGACAGACCTTGTTGTCTTCCTTCGCCACCAAAACATAAAAGCATGATCCCATAAAGAAATTGGCATCACAAAAATTTGCTTGAGATGATTCATGCAACATTAGGAGCCCTTCATCTCTATGGTTGTCAAAAAAATAGCAAACCAATCCAATCCGATACAAAATTTCTGGATTTCTTATAGTCAGGAATTTATCATATGTTGAATACAAATCTTGTGGTAATTCCCAGTATGGAGTGAAGATATGTTCATTGATAGAAATACGATTTAGAACATGAGGATCCTCACATATAGAATAAAACTTTTTACACACTTTCCTCAAGTTAAGGTATTCTCGTAAAGATGATCAGACGCATCGTGAGGCGATTGATATCAAAATATCGTCAGGAAGAGAAACAATTAACATTTAGAGGATTGGAAATATTGTTCACGATATGATTACAAATTCTAATCTACAACATATGTTTGAGAAATATATAATTTGATAATGATGATTCTTACATTAGTTTTAAAATTATATTGTTTTTTTACTTTTTTCGAAGAAACTTGTCATGAAAGTTTTATAACCTAATTGATATAATAGTAAATGAATGTGAACCTAACAGGATACAAGATAGTATATTCTTAACATATTAATATGTTTTTGTTTCAATAAATTTTGGAAAAAAAAAACTAAATGCAAAGATATAAACTAATAAATAATAGATGACATAATATATAAAGTTGAATCATAAAAATGTATATTTTAAAGAATTATCTGACATATAAATAATAACTTTTTAAGGAAAATATTATTATTCGACCCAATTTTATAATGTAAATAAAAGATTAGAAAATTTAATAACCGAATATTTGGTAAAATATATTATATCTGAAAATATTGCATGTTTCTAAAAAATGATTAATTAAGATATATAATATTCATAACTATTCTTTTTAATAATATATACATATATCAAGATATATATGAGAAAAATAATTTATTTCATATTCAACAATGCTAATCGAATTGATGAGAAAGATGGGGAAAAACATTTTATGTGTATAATATTGAATGAAACTTCTTACATGCAAAACCAAGGTTACGGAAAAAAAAATTTGATGAACAAGCTACCTTAGTAAATTCGATTTAATGATTATCAGGCAAATATATAAAAGAATGCCAAATATTTGTAGTTATATTACCTGTGATCAACATGTTGCACGTGAGATAAAATATTGAACATTAGAGACTATGATGTATATAATTATTCAGTATTTACCATACTTATAAGTGAACAATGATTTAGGAATATGCTATTTTTGTTAACACCAAAATCTTGGCAATTCAATATTGCATATACTATTACTAAATTTGGATAGTAATTGTAATTTTTCTAAATTTTCTTACAACAAACAATTAAGGAAATGAATTTAATTGTTTGGAATATCGTCCGATTACATGACATAAATATTTATTTCGATAAGTTACAATATATTTAGTAGAATATGTAATCATTTTTTTTTTGAATATTTATCTAAATAGTTTTAAGGAATCAAAGATTCATATAGTTATAAAAATTAATCAAAATATACTACAAATACTACAATATTTTTTAAAGCGATAGAATTAAGAATGATATTGATCAAATATCGTCCAAATAAATGAATAAATATCTGTTATCATAACCAAAAATATTTTTTGAAAAACGGTATAATTTTTGAAATAATTGCATGTTTCAAATAAAAACGATAACAAAACATATCAAATTTTAAATTTTAAATATTTGGTTACATTACGATAATAATAAATTAGAAGTCATAGTAAGAATAATTTGAACAAAAAATAAAAAAGTAACGAATAAAAATATTGATGTTCTAAACAACAAGAAAACAAGGGAACTCTTCTTCGTCAAGGGAAAGTTGTTTAAGAACATAACTTTCCGAACACATGCCCTTAAATTTTTTCGACAGTAATCTAAGAGAAGTAAAAGTTTTGGTGGAAGAGGAAGCACAATAAGAAATTATGGATATTAAAATATCATCCGGTAAAACCATGATAGTACACATATATTAAGATTACGAAGTAAAAAAAAAAACCATAGAATAATATATAAACAAATAAGAGTATGCCTATTTATAAGAAAGAAATACACTATGCTTATTTGTTTCTGAGTTAACGCAAAATTAATCGAAATAAAAAGATTATATCTTCTATATAATAAAAGGATATCAATAGTTTGAAATGCTCATGAAACCATTTGAATATTACTTAAAATATCATTGGATTCTATGATTTTCGTGGGGGTATTTTTGAGATATCATTATTATTTTTAATGTATTTATTGGTTAGATATTATTGATTCTATATTTAATAAAAACTTTTTGTCTAATTCATTTTAATATACGGAATAATATACAAAATAATAAATAATTAGATGTACATTTATGACTAGCAATTATGTATGATACACTTAAATTTTGAAACATTTATATTTAATGAGTAATTACCATTTAAAGAATAATTTAGTGAGTACTTATGATACATACTATAAACATATATTTGATTTGCCAGTAATTATGTTAACGGATCTTCACCAATAAATTATGACATATCTAATTGTAAGCTTTAAATTCGAAACATTTATATTTAGTGAGTAGTTTCTGTTTATATATTAATATCTAATTAAAAAATTCAACTTATAATAGACACTATAAATATATTAACGGATCTTCACAAATAAAGTATGACATATCTAATTGCCATATATATTCATCTATGGTTAATGAAGGTTGAGTAATAAATATAAATAAATCATTATGATTTACTATCCTGAATTAAAATATTCTAGAATAGTACATTTATTGTAATATTTCATAACCAAATCTAATCATCTATTTTACTGGAAAGTAAATCATTATGGAGGCTACGATTGTAAGGATTTTAAGGATTTGAAGGATTTTTGTAATTTAATTTAGAGTATAGATTTTGAATTTAAACCAACTAAAATATGGCAATAAAATTTTATAATAGTTACTGGAAAGTAAATCATTTTGTAATATACACAATAAATTTTGCAAATAATAACGTTAAAGGATCTCCACAAATATATTATTTCATATCTAATTACCTTATATATGAATTTATGGTGAACGATCGTCATTATGTACCGTAAGTAAAATAAGGAATATATTTAATAAATCAATATTATTTGTAGCGATTTTAGACTACATTTACTACACTCTAACTTAGGTTAAAGTCAATCAGATCCTCTATATAAACGATATGTATTGCATTGCCTAAATCGTCAATACAAACAAAAAACCAGAAAATTTACAGCAAGTTATGAAAACACAAAAAAATAATGGTTCTCCATTCCATTTCATGTCTTAAACCTGTAAGCTCACATTGAAGAATAAGAGTCAAGATCATTCGATTCTGGAAGGTCTTCTTAAAGAGTATGGTCAGATAATCGAATTAGTTTTGATTGATTAGCAAGTAAGTTTTTATCTACCATAAGTTTTTATACAAATCTTTTATGTTGTTCTAAAATCATTCAAAATTAACATTTTTCAACATAAATTAGGGTTCAAAAATACATGGCACTGTTAAAATAAATTTATTGGAAAATTCAGTCTTCAACTGTGTGAGGGAGATACTAAGATAATTAGTAACTTTCAAGTAAGTTCATCAACGGGTACTTTCAAGACAACTCCACATAAGTTCAAGATAGATTATGTCCATACTACTTCCGTAAAGGCTACCGATCCTTTGCCACAAAATTTATTTTGTTTGAAGTTCGTTGATTACAATGATTTGATTTATGGAAATCTTGACGACAATTACCTAATTGGTAAGTTTTCTTATTTCTTTTCTTTATGTTTATAGTTAATTGCTGCAAGTGATAATATAAATATTAAATTATTATGTACAAATAATTTAAAAATATGCATTTAATTTATGTGTACCAATTAATATTTTAAGTTTTTATTATCAAAATTATATGTGCAGATGTAATTGGTCACTTGGACCTTGTTAATCCAACGATTATCACTGAGTCTAATGAGATAAAAATAAAAAGACTAAATATTAATCTTCGTAATGCTAAGTATGCATTTAATATTTCAACTTATAAGTATTTTTATAAAAAAATTTTAATATTATTAACATATTTCTATATAGTGATGCTGTAATTTTGTGTGTACTTTGGGGGAAATATGCTGAGACTCGCAAGAGAAAGTGTCATCAGGATATAACAATAGGACAATTATTGTTATGCAATTCGTGAAAATTAAAATATATAGAGGTAATCTGACTAAATTGAAAAATTAAATGATTTCACTTTGTTCAAGAGATTTGGGTAGTGCTAATATAATGTCATTATTTCAAAAATATTCCACACGTGATATCTATATATAATCCTTTTGAATGTACACGGTTGTGGATTGATAATGACACAATACCTGAGGTATTAGCATTACGAGCGAAGTAAGTTTTAAATTGAAAACATAATTATCACATCAGTTTAATTTAGGTCTTATGACAATTGAAAATCTACAAGTAATTGTTCCCCCCAACAATTGCTGGTGATGGAAATCCATCTACATGTGTTTCTGAAAATTTTTTAGGCATTTTCCTAAGAAATCAATCCTGGAACTCAAAGAATCTATTAACGTAATTAAATAATTTTCATTTATAGTTATTTTTGTAAATATATTTATTTGTAAATCATTTTAACTTTAATTGTAGATTGGATCATAAGTTACCATGGTTTCTATACTTGACTTAGATTACGATTACGGATGGTGCTATTTGAGCTGAAAAACTTTTAACAAGAAGGTATTTTCTATATATTGTTATGAAGGGGATGATGATGATGTTGTTGAGATTTTGGAAAATCGAGTCTGGAATTGTGCACAATGTAAAGTCAATGTTACCGAAGTGGTACCCAAATAAGATTTATTCTTTATTTCTATATATCTGTAAATTTATTTATAATATAAAGTATTTTATATTTTTAGATATATTAATTTCACGATAAACTAATGTTTTGTAGGTAATATGTCACAAAAATATATTCCAAAGTATAATTACAATATGAAATATACCATATTTTAAAAATATATTAATTTCATATTACGATAATATTTTGTAGGTATTATATTTTTGTTAAAGTCGGAGATGATTCTGGAGAAGCGAGATTCTTAATATTTGATTACATTGCTCAACAAATCATTAATCGTTCAGCAGCATAATTAGCCGAAACTATTAGAGAGGTATTTATGTTTTTATAAGTTGTCTATATGTATAAGAATTACTTATTTCCGAAGTTTATTAATTATTTTTTATTTTGCAGATGTCATTTTAGTCTCTAATACTTTTGAATGTACACAATTGTGGTTTGATAATCACACAATCACTGATGTATTAGAATTACGATCCAAGTAAGAATAAACTTTTAAACCATATTAATCAAATCTGATTTTTTTGGGATGACGTTTTTATTTTCTTTTTAGTCTCCCGGATAATGACTTGCAATTGGTTGTTCCTAATTCACTTGAGTTATCTGAAAATAATTCTACAGTTGTTTCGGCTAGGCATTTTCATAAGAAAACAATGAAGGAACTTGCCAATATGGTTAATCTAATTAAAATTTATTATTTGATTACTTTTTCTCTTATATATACGAACTATTAATTATGTTAATATATTAACATAGTTATATTTTAATTGTGTGGATTGGATCATATGTTACCATAGTTTCTATACTTGACATAGATTATGATTATGGGTGGTGTTATTTGAGTTGAAAAAAATGTAACAAGAAGGTATTTTCTATTGATTGTTATGAAGCAGACAATGATGATAGTGTCGAGGATTTAGAAAACCGAGTCTGGTATTTTACAACGTGTTCTTCTTTTCCGATAACGGAAATGTGTTACCCTGTGCTTGGTGTTTTCTATGACACACAAATTTTCCATCCAAAAATTAGAAAGACGATGGAGAGTCAAAATACAATAGAGATTCCATAATCAGTATTAAATACTTCATTATTAATATATTATTTTTATTATTTTATTACTTGTTTTTTACCTTTTATAACATCCTCTATATACTAAAAAAAATTGATAGTATTTTAATCATTCATTTTAAAAATAAAAGTTAATAATTTATGTAGACAATAAACGTAATTTATATTTTTTGTTATTATTATGATTCTATTCTATTTTTTATTAATAGGTTTTGCTGGCTTATTTTTTCTTTTCCCCAAACAAGTTTCTATAAATTAGTTATTTATATTATTTATAAAAAGACAACAAATTAGTTTTTTATATAATTATGAATTTTAGAAATATTACTGTGCAAACATTATAAATATAAAAAGATAATAAATTTATGTAAATTTGCAAATGTTAATTGAGTTTCATAACATGAATGACTAATAAATTTAAAAGGCTCAATTAAATACGTAGTATTCTATATAAGATATTTTTCATTTTATATATATAGAGCCATTAAATATAAATATAATAGAATTTAATTTTTAGAAATTTATTTATTGGTTGCATATTGAATATTACATTTGTCATGTTACAAATTTGTAATTAGTGTGATAATTAATAAGAAATCTTAATTAACTCATATCTTCTATTTTGGAAATACTATTTTAAATTCGAAGTAACACAAATAAAATAAAATGACGATACCAAGCACGTATATTGATAAACACCAAAAAATTTATTTTCTTTGTAATATTATTTTGATAAACATGTATATTGAACTTAAGTCTAATACTACTTTGATAAACATGTATATTATTATAAAGATTTAATGTTTTAAGTCATTTACAAATTAATCAGAAATTTAATACTAAATTCCTATGTATGGTTGGTTCGATATACATATAATTGATTTTAATTGATGATAGAAGATAATGTTTTGTAATATTTGGATGTATATATGCATTTGTAATTATTTATATTTATATCTAATACTATAATTTGGATATAGTATTGTCAATATTTTAAGTTATTGATTCAGAATTAATAAAAAACTCATTTATAAACACATATTACTTATTGTTTTTTTAAAATAATTATAGAAACAAAAGAGATATTGAATTTAGTATAGAAGATTTTTTTGTAATTTTTGGATCCAGCTAATGGCTTGACACCATGGTTCGATTCCTATCCGCTGCATTATGGTAGCTTAAAAAATAGATTTTAGGGGTGGGCTTTAGGCTATGTATCGGGCCTTGTCGATCCAATGTTGACAAAAAAAAAATTTAGGTATAATATTCATTATAATATATAAATTTGAAATCATTTACAAAATATTGGTTATTGTTTATTATCATTATAGAAACAAAAGAGATATTTTCTTTGGGTCAATATACCTATAAATTATTTGAAATTATTATATAAGATTTTTTTTGTAATTTTTGCATCTATCTATAATACATTGATTATAATAATATAAGTTAGTTATAGTATTGGTTATAATACATAAATGCGAAATACATATATAAACATATAGTAGTTATGATTCTTCTTAGTTATAGAAACTAATATAAAGATATGGTTCGAGATACATATAATTGATTCGTGTTTATTATAGAAGATTTCTTGGTAATATTTGGATGTATCTATAGTACATTAATTATAGTAATATAATTTCCGTATAGTTTTGATAATAATATTATGATATACAAAAATTGATAAAAGGTGATATTTACACGAGTCTAAAACTTAATTAAACAAAATTCTAAAAATTTGCATAAAAAATTGTAATGCATCAAAACATAAATGAACATGAGTCAAAATATATATGTTATACATAGCATAGGTTAAAAATAATCGTTTTATTCACATCACGGGTCATCGTCTATTATATAATAGACTATACATTAACTTTTAGTATATTAGTTATATAAAAAATTAAAATTAATAGATGATTATATGAACACGAGTATAAAACTTAAATAAACAAAATTCCAAAAATTTATATACAATAATTATAATGCATCAAAATATAAATGAACACGGGTCAAAAATATATATTTTATACATAGATTATGTCAAAAAAAAATTTCATGCACGTCACGGGTCATCGTCCATTATAGTAGACTATAAATTAACTTTTAGTATGTTAGCTATACACAAAATAAAAATAATTTTCATATGCAAATCAAAAGATAAAAAAAGCAAACTGTTGAAAAAAAAATTAAAATAATAAAATAATAACTGTAATCACACGGGTAATCATCTAGTTATAATATAAATGAGCAATGGATAACAATATGTTAGGAACGATAAAAGATTTGATTAGCAGGTCTTTATTCTTTTGTTTCAAGTACCTATTTAAACAGATTCAAAGAAGTACTGTCTATTCATTGATACATTTACATGTCTCTATATAGAGAAAAGAGAATCTATACAATAATTGCCAAATCTGTAATGGCTACAATTACGGTGAAGAGTATATGGAAACAAATATATGTTGCGATCGTATTGCCTAATACCCTCCCTCAAGTTGGAGCATGCAAGTCGTGTATGCCAAGCTTGATCTTGAAGTCTTCGTAAGCATGTTGGCCTAGGGGTTTGGTTAAAATATATGCAAGTTGTGTCTTCGTATCAACATGATGTAGTCTGATATTGGCGTGGAGTACTTCGTCACCAACAAAATGGCAATCCAATTCCACATGTTTTGTTCTCTCGTGGAACACAAGATTTGTGGCAATATGGATTGCCGCTTTGCTGTCACAGTGAACTTCCATGGGCTGTGTATGTTGTACTCCTAGTGCATGTAATATCCTTTCAGCCATATTAGTTCCTGTGTTAAGAATGCCATGGCGCAGTATTCAGCCTCAGCTGATGATCGACTCACAGTCTTCTGTTTTTTTTGTTTTCCATGATATTGGTGAAGTACCCAGTTGTATAATATAGCTAGTGACTGATCGTCGTGTAATAGGGTGAGAGGCCCAATCACTGTCACACCATCCAGTGAGTTGAAAGGGTTCATCAGCTCGCAGTAAGATACCCTGTCCTGGATTTGTCTTGAGATACCTGACTGCTCGTGTAGCTGCTGTCCAGTGATCCTCTCATGGCTGTTGCATGAACTAGGAGAGCACATGTACACAATACGCCAAGCCTGGGCGTGTTACTACAAGGTATATCAGTCGGCCAATCGATCTGCGATATCGTTCGGGATCTGGCAGCAATGGTGATGAGGACTGAGCGAGACGATGGTTCTGGTCGAGTGGAAAAGAAACTGGCCGAGAACCAAGGAGACCTGTATCTGCAATGAGATCGAGAGTGTATTTACGTTGGCAAAGGTACATACCAGACGAGTTTCTGGCAACTTCAATACCGAAGATTTACTTGAGGGGACCCAAATTGTTCATGTGGAAACACTCAGAGAGGTAGCGTTTGAATGTATCCATAACCAAGCGTGTACTGCCACTGATAATGAGATCGTCAACGTACACTAGTACGTTTATCTGAGCTCCGTCTTTATTAAACGTTAACAGAGAGTAATCTGAGAGATTTTGTTCAAATCCATATTCCTTTAAAGCATGACTGAGCTTCGCAAACCAGCACCGTGGGGATTGTTTTAACCCGTAAATAGATTTGCGGAGACGACAAACCTTATTTGAACCATCGGCTTGGACTCCTAGTGGCAAACGCATGTACCCCTCCTCATTGAGATCACCGTGGAGGAATGCGTTATGCACGTCCATCTAGTCAATTTCCCATTGTCGTTTGACAGCAGTATCCAAGAACAGTCTGACCGTTCCCATTTTAGCTACTGGAGCGAAAGTTTCTCCATAATCGACCCCTTTGATTTGTTATTTCCCAGTGCCACCAAACGTGCTTTGTGTCTCTCCAATGTTCCATCAGATCGAAATTTCAATTTGTAGACCCACTTGCAACCAATCGTCGTTTTGCCTGGTGGCAACTCTACAATATCCCGGCTGCGATTCCGTTCTTGAGTTTCAATCTTAGTGGACATGGCATTTCGCAATCTGTCATCTTCCATGGTTGTTTTGAACAATTTTGGTTCAACAGCTGAGGTAATAGCAGAGAGGAATGCCTGATGGCGGGAAGAGAACCTCTCAGTAGAAACATAATTTGAAATTGGGTAAAGTGATTTTGAATTACCCGTTGTCGTTCTCTGTTAAATTGCAGAATAAACAATATAGTTCCGCATTGTGACTGGGGGAAAACGGCGGCGAAGACCTCTGCCCAATTGTTCGATTTAGGTGGCCGTTGATGGAGCTAGTGCTGGTGTTTCGACGTCGCTGGTCGTTACGGGATAAGAAAGTTGCGTGGATTGGGAAACATCATCGTTTGAGTTGGAAGTGTGGGCCAAATCCGATGGGATAGATGTTTGGGAAATATTTGGGCTTTGGTTAGGCCCATTTGCTTCATTTGTTGGCACTGGGGATCGCATATCATTCTGGGCTTGTGCCTGGCCCATATTTGCTTATTCTTCTTCAAAGAAAGAGGAAGGTATCGTTGGTGTTTCGATGTTAGCTTATACATGTGGTTATAAATAACAGATCAAATAACATAAGCAACAATATCATATGTTCAATTACTTCTCCCAAACAATCGGTCAAAAGATCAACTACTCTTTTTCCTATAACTTTAATGGCTAAAAATTCAATCAATATACATGTGGTTACACTAGTATTGTCCATTATACATATATTGAGGTTTAACCTAGTGAGTAATAAATCAATTAAACGGAAAAAATAAAGAACACAAAGTTGTACGTAACCAAAATAAAAATATAAAAGAGACACCAATTTACTAATAATATAGCTTTTTCGCACGAACTATACCAAAAATCAAAATACTTCTTAGGGTAATTTTCGTCAAAGAAATCATCCGGCATGCTTTGACTAGTATCACTGTTACATATATTTCAACGGAAATAATACCAGTGTGGCTTCCATGAATCTATTTCCAAAACAATACACATAACACGAAAATTGTCAATCTAAAATTATAGCTCGAAAACAAAAACAGACAAAAGAAAGTTAACCACTTTAGCTTACGAATAATATATAATGACAAAATACATGCTAAAAGTTTAAATGAATTTAATACATACCTCAGATGATTTAAGTAACTCATAGATAAATTTTCTTGGATATTTGATATATTGCATTTATATCGGTTTTTAACCCTTGTTTTCCATGATTTTATTGAGTCAAAGTATGTGTTTTAGAATCTTTTAGTCTGTTTTGGATTCTTTTCAGGTCATAAGACACATTTGGAGAAGATGAAGTGTTTTGAGTGAAAACGAGCATAAAGAGATGCAGAATCCTGCAGAAGCGTCAGAAGTTTGGCTTCCTTTGAAAGACTTCCCACCGTTGGATCGAGCTGCAATTTGTACACAAGATATCCACGTGAGTTAGCTTTCATTTGGAGGTAGTTTGAGGGCAATCGGACAATAGGTTAGGAAGATATGACGATTTTACCGAGGCTATGTCATTCTGGCCGAGAACAGATGCGATCGAGCAATCAACCCTTTGATCGATTGATCATCGATACTGCAAAGAAAAAACCAGATTTTTCTTATTTTATACTAGACACGTTTTTAACCTATATAAATGGTTTTCTTAGAACTTTTAGGGCATCTTATCATTATTTTCAGCAGCCACTCTTGTAACCTTTGAGGGAGAAGATCTCTATCCTCCAAAACACCATTGGAGAAGATTTCTGAACCCTATTTGCTTTTAATTTTAGTTTATCATATTATGTTTTTATTATTCTTCTTTATTTGCTTCTATTCTATCATGTCTGAGTAGTTTCTTATCAGGTTTAGAGATTTCTAGGGATTTAGGGATTCAATGAATTAGGAACAAATAGGGTTTATTCTTGTGTATTCTCCATCTATTGTTGTGTTTAATGCTTAAGTTAGAAGTAGCTAGCTAGCTTATGAACCCAGATTTCTTACCATTCCAAAAGCTTTTTAAGAATCAGATCCTCCTTAGATGAGCAGCCAATCCTTAGCCACGAAAGTTGATGTTAAGGCTGATTGTGAATATTAGAACATATTCCATAAAGCTTATTGGCTTCTCTAGGACCAACGAGAGTTAGGATACTTTCTAGGTTGCTAAATAGAGTAATAGGTGCCACGACAGTGGGCTAGTTAGACTTTTATGTTCTAGTCGAGAATTGCTTGAATGAATGTTCTGAATAGTCTTCTTAGTTCGAATTCCCTGTTTCTCCAATGAAATCCCTGAACTTGGTATCTTAAGTTATTAGTTTTCATTTCGTTTATAGTTTGTTTAGTTTCCATCTTGATTTGTTTCATCTTAGCTCTAGTTTTGTCTAAAGATTGATAGTGTAACCAGTGGTCCTCGTGGATTCGATCTTTAAGTGCTACATCGATACGATACGCACAAGAGGTTAAATTGGTATAATTAACCTTGTATCAATTTTGGCACTGTTGCCAGGGACCAATTCTGTTGCCTTTTGATCTAAGACTGAACTTTAGTCTAAGATTTTCTTTACTAACTTTTGTTTTATTTTTACTTTCTTCTTTGAATTAGGTGTCTAACATGAAAGCAAGTTACGGACCATGAAGCCTTACATTGATTGGTCATACGATGGAGCAGACATTGATGAATGGACGCATTACAAGTATAATCAGAGTGAAAGATGTGAATAGAAATCTTCTGATCATAATGAGATTATGGATATGTTGCAGCAGCTTCAGCGAAATCAGCACCAATTTACATTGGCGATCAATGCAAAAATTGATAGGGTGTACAACGATATCAACAGTAAGCATGAAGAGGTGTGTGCAGTTATTGAGAAGAGCATGACCTATATTTCTCAGAATGCTAAAGCAACCTCCATCATTGACTACGACAGAGAAGTCGATGAGATTGCCAAACTGGTGTTTAGTGATGAATCCGAGTATGAGAATTGGGTTGCTAGTGTTCTTGCACAAGAACAGACACAAAGCCAACTAAAAGGTACATGTGATTCAACCCTTGAGATTGATGATTTTGAGGAGATTAATTTTCCCTGCACTGAAAAGGTAGTATCTAGCAACCTCCTCCTCATTGATGAATGCTTGGATTTATCGTGTGAGTCTCAAGATAAAGTTGAATACTCTTTAGTAAACTTTACTTGTCTTGAGATTGATTTCATCTTTCCATCTAATGTATTTGATCCTCCAAGTAGTCCAAACATCAAGGAACATCATAGGAAATACTTTATCATTGTAGTAACTTGTTTTGATGAACATGTGATTTTGCTGTTATGGGCAACTGCTTTTCTTCTCTGGTATATTGTCTATTGTGAAAACAAGAGGAGGACGAAATGTGCATTGGCTCAACCTTTTGATTCTCATGATTAACATCTGAGAGCGAAGTCAAGCTAGTGACTTTAAACAAGCGCTGAGTGAGAGGCAACTCACTAGTAGATACTTTTTATTTTCTGCATTTTTCATTTTATGTTTTTCTTGTTTTTGTTTTCGTCTGTTTCAGGTAAGAGAAATTTGGTCGAGACATTATGATTGATTGATCAACTCTGGGATCGATCGATTCTCGACTACATGGAGGTACACACTCGATCTCGTGATCGACCATCATGAGAATGATCGATCGATCGTGTCTTCATAGAACCATACGCTCGACTTCACGGACGACCACTCCTCAAGTGATCGATCGATCATCGAAGAACAAAGTTTACACGCACGACTAGACAATCGACCGTCACAGGGGTAATCGATCGATCGTCGAAAGGAGAGTCATGAGAGGATACTCATTGATCGATCGATTCAGCCTATGATCGATCGATCATCGAGCCAGGTAAGTCTTCTGATTTCGAAAACCAGTTTAATTCACTTAAATTGAACCGAGAAACAACTTTTATGCACGAAATTTAACATTTTTTGTATCAAAAGTTGAGAAATCATAAGAACACTATCTTCTTAGGCGATTTTTGGGAAAAAAAACTTCAAATTTTCAATCATTCATATCTCCCTCGTTTCTAATCGGATTTGAGTGATTTTTGAGCCTAACCCATTCGGATTTTCATCCTCTTTCTGATTATCCAACTCTCTTTTTCTATCTGCAGAGGTATTTTTTTCTATCACTTTATTTATTTTTGGCAAAATTTTGGGAATTTGGGTTTGATGAAATTCGACTTTTTCAAGGTTGATTATGCAAAATTCTTGTGTTTTTCATTCTTATATGATGATTTTGAGTTCATTTTACAGTTTAGGTTGAAAGAGAATTCTAGAGAAATTTGAGAATTTAAGATTGGAATTGAGACAATGTTTGATTGATTGATGCATTGCTGGATGTTTGTATGTGTTGATTATCAAATTTAGCAATTGATTTCATAGTAATCTCATTCCAATTTAATATTTTTGATTTTTTCATGCCTTTTTGAGAAACTGAAATCTCTGTTTTTCTTTGGTTGTTGATTTACAGAGAATGGTTTGAGTAGGTGAACGTAATCCCAAGAAGAAGGTCAGGAGATCTTCCACTCTGGAAGCCGGGTAGTCTTTAGGTGGAAATTCGGATGTCCGAGTACTTTTGTCTGACCACAATCAACTTTTACGCTCGACCTTTAGATCGATCTCATCACTGATGATCGTTCAGTCCAGCTCTCCGAGCACTTGAGATCGATCGTTCCTCTTAGAGATTAATCAATCCAAATGCTCAAGTTTGTTTCAATTCTCCATTATCTCTCTTTATGTTCCTATGTATTTTTGTGTAAGTTGTACTTCTCTAGATTTATTTTCACACCGGGACGGTGTGAAGTAAGGTTGGGGGAGTACACTTGTGGTGACTAACGTGTTTTGTTTCTTTTGTTTTTTTTTAGAGTCTTTTTGTTTTTTTTCTTGTATTAGTCTTTGTTTTTTTTGAGTCAAAACCGTTGTAGGGAACTATGAGTTTTCTAGGAATAACCGCATTTTCAGGAACTTAAGTGACCATTGTTGTAAGCTTGACAGAGATCTATGACTATTGGAAAACCTAGAGATTTTGCAACTTCTCAACGTTGCCCATATCCTTTGGGGTATTCGAAGAATCTCACGCCGACTTCACCCCTAACCTGACTTAATCTTCTTGTCAAGGGGCTTGGTATAAATCAGATCGGGTTCCTCTCTTCAGTCCTGAAAGACTTATCTGTGTGGGTATGGTTCCCCTCTCTTAATCATTTCAAGCATTTATGCTTAATCTGAAGTAATTATACAACAAAGTTGTGCAGTGTGGTAAGCTAAGGGCAAAAGTCTTCCAATGACGCTGCTCATGTTTAAGTAATGTTGGTAGCCTGAGATTAACTTCAATGATGGTACCGATTACTTGAATATTGCTAGCTTACCGAGGGGGACTCCAATGAAGCTACTCTTGCCTACATCCTTTAAGTTACCAAGAAAGCAGCCGATAAAAAAAATGATACCCTAGAAAAGTAGGGAGAAATCAGCTGCAAGGTGAAGAAATAAGAGGAAAGGAATCATAGGGAAGATAGTATTTAGGTTGAGGAAGAATCCATGTGTCCTTTGATCGATATTCCCTTGATGAGACCGCACTTAGATACTTTAGGAAGTTGGCATGGTGCATTCGGATTATTCGTCTGGATTGTGGAGTTTGTTTCGGATAGATGTAAAATCTGAGGGAAGTACAAGGTGGTCTCGATTCTATCAGGTATGTTTTCATGTGGCTTACTAAAGGGAATGTTTTTGTGGTGTTCTTAGGACGGAAGGAGTTCCCGCGTTTTCAAACCGATTTTGAGTCTTTGCTTACTTGCCAATCTAAAATTATAGCTCGAAAACAAAAACAGACGAAATAAAGATAACCACTTTAGCTTACGAATAATATATGATGACAAAAATACATGCTAAAAGTTTAAATGAATTTAGTACATACCTCAGATGATTTAAGTAACACATCGATAGATTTCCTTGGATATTTGATATACTGTGTTTTTATCGGTTTTTAATCCTTATTTTCCATGATTTTATTGAATCAAAGTATGTGTTTTAAAGTCTTTTAGTCTGTTTTAAAGTCTTTTCAGGTCATAGGACACATTTGGATAAGATGCGGTGTTTTGAGTGAAAACGAGCATAAGGAGATGTAGAATTCTGCAGAAGCGTCAGAAGTTTGGCTTCCTTTGAAAGACTTCTCACCGTTGGATTGAGCTGAAATTTGTAGAAAAGATATCCACGTGAGTTAGATTTCATTTGGAGGTGGTTTGAGGGCAATCGTACAAGCGGTTAGGAAGATATGACGATTTTACCGAAGCTATGTCATTCTGGCCGAAAACGGACGCGATCGAGTGATCAACCCTTTGATCGATCGATCATCGATACTGCAAAGAGAAAACCAAATTTTTCTTATTTTGTACTAGACACGTTTTTAACCTTTTTGAATGGTTTTCTTATAACTTTTAGGGCATCCTATCATTATTTTCAGCAGCCACTCTTGTAACCTTTGAGGGAGAAGATCTCTGTCCTCTAAAACACCATTGGAGAAGATTTCTGAACTCTATTTACTTTTAATTTCAGTTTATCATATTATGTTAATATTCTTCTTTTTTGTTTGCTTCTATTCCATCATGTTTGAGTAGTTTCTTATCAGGTTTAGGGATTTCTAGGGATTAAGGAATTCAATGAATTAGAAACAAATAGGGTTTATTCTTGTCTATTCTCCACCTATTGTTGTGTTTAATGCTTAAATTAGAAGTAGCTAGCTAGCTTATGAACCCGGATTTCTTACAATTCCAAAAGCTTTATAAGAATCAGATCCTCCTTAGATGAGCAATCAATCCTTAGCCACGAAACTTGATGTTAAGGCTGATTGTGAATATTAGAACCTATTCCATAAAGCCTATTGGCTTCTCTAGGACCAACGAGAGTTAGGATACTTTCTAGGTTGCTAAATAGAGTAATAGGTGTCACGACAGTGGACTTGTTAGACTTTTATGTTCTAGTCGAGAATTGCTTGAATGAATGTCCTGAATAGTCTTCTTAGTTCGAATTCCCTGATTCTCCAATGAAATCCCTGAACTTGGTATCTTAAGTTATTAGTTTTCATTTCGTTTATAGTTTGTCTAGTTTCCATCTTTATATGTTTCATCTTAGCTCTAGTTTTGTCTAAAGATTGATAGTGTAACCATTGGTCCTCATGGATTGGATCCTTAATTACTACATCGATACGATACGCAAGAGAGGTTAAATTGGTATAATTAACCTTGTATCAATATTCTAGCCAAATATCATCGTCAACAGTTTTTTTTTTTTGACTCGATAGATTCAAAATGTTGAGACAAAGACCATCATTGGCTAAACTGAAATTTTAACAATGACAATATATTAAAATAAACTCAATAGATGATTAGATTTGAAAATAGCCATTACTATTATTTTTATGTTTTTAATAATTCGATAAGAGGTATCGAATAATTTGTCTGAAATATTGTTTTCTCAGAAGGTTACAAAGAACATGTGTATTTGTAAAAAAAAAATAAAAATAAGAGATGATATGAAAATATATTTAATATCATATCATATTTAAAACATAATTTACCATCTCAAATGCTGAACTTTTACAAAACGAATGAGCAAGTATATAATCCCATCGACGGATTCAGTACAATGTTTGATGAAGGACTCAGCAATATGACCCAAAAATGAACATATCAAACAACAATCACTAATATTTAAAGAAACAGATGACCTATTTAGCACACAAAAAAAACTTAAATATAAAAATATAAGTAGTGTATGAAAAAAGTTCAATAACAAATATAGGTTTAACAATTTACTTGTGATCCCTAATCTCAAAATCAATCTTGTTGATAGGTTGACCGAGATACTTTATGACAATAATCTGATGAATACTAACGACTTGACCAATAACATCTAAGATAATAAAAAAAAAGTATCTACAATACAAAAAATTTACTAAAAACTTAATATAATGAAATTTTAAAATAACCATTAAAGTATGAACAACTTACCGGACAAAATATCATAATGATATTCTCCAGCAAAAATATATATGTAAGATATTAGTGAGATGAATTGGTCATCTAAATTAAAATCACATGATGCAACTGTAGTCGCATATCTAAAATATAACTTATAAGCAATGTTTGAAACTTTATATTGACTATTGTCTTTTATCACCACAAATTTTTGAATTATTTTCCAACCATCTATAGTAATAGCTTTCTCAAATTTCATGGTCGGATACTCATATCTTGCAATAATTTCATACCCTAAAAAATTAAAAATTAGCAGTTATAATATATATATATATATATATTTATATTGTAAAAAATAATTGGTAAATATAAAAAGTGAAAAACAAAAACATCAAAAAGACAAAAACCAAAACTTACAGTCTCATCCGCAACATTTTCTAGGGTTTTTCCATGAATGTAAGACTTTACAGCGGATCCTAGATGTAGTTTTGAAAGGTGTTAGGTTTTTGAAAAGGGTGAAATCTTCAAGGGATTCCATGAAAGCTAATGGCTTTGGTTTAATCAATTGAATTAGGTTTTTGTTATTGTGATTCATGAGTGCGTATTTATAGCAAAATAATTTAAATATTTTAGATTACATACATAAGTTAGGTTAATCTAAGGAAAAGATATGAATGTTACAAATTAAAAAAATGGAAACAAATATTATTAAGCATCAACCGGATTTAATTAATTGATAACCATTTAATTCTTTTTTTATAGTATTTATATATAATTCAAGTATAAAAGATATAGAGACCGAATATCTGTATTCTTGAAAAATAAGTTTAGTTAGAATCTTATTATTTTTAAAATTAAAAAATGAGTATATAGGTCTAATATGATCTTTATAAATACATGTATTTCGGAGACGATATATACAAAACTAAATAAAATCCATAAGATTGTTATGATTTACATCCTACAACTACTTCTCTATACTTTCTGAAGTTATATTCAATGTATTATTACTCATTTCCATGATTTCTCTTTTTAATTCTTCTATGATAAACATCATGTTGAGTTTACAATTTATTTGAAGTATTTTCCTTTTATTTATTATTCGTACTATATATTTACATTTTCAGTATATATTAATATTTTAATAGCAAATTTTCTGATTCATCCAAATATATAAATAAATATATATTATATATAAATAGATAAAACAGAAAAAATATATATATAAATCGTTGATAAATATAAATAAACATACAAATTAAAAAAAATAAAACTACGAACATATTCATATTATTCTTCGTGAAGGGGTTACTCATCTCCTTGTTCCACTTCAGTTACCTGTAAGATATAATAAAAATAAATACTTATAAACACCAAAAAATAGAAATACAAACTGTATAAAGTAATGCACCTTGATCCACGATAGAGTTTCATTAATTGTTAGGAGATGGATATAGTCTATCTCGCTTTGGTCGGGATCAAATATGATAACCGTAAAATGTGAATTCCCTTTGTACTCGAAAAGAAGAAGGTAACCTAAAGTGATGGAATGAGTTTCTACAAAATGGCTCCAACCACCATCAAACCAGATCTCATCACCGAGATGCTTGACTCTGATAAGAGTCGTGTATCTCGATGGAGTTTCAAAGGTTACCTGACCGCCTAATTCAAGAGATAATCGAACATATTCATCGAGGACTAATTGTGAGCATGCCATAACATCAATTAAAAACTAAATAAGTAGTTCATGAATAAATACATGACAATATGTGATAAATGAACAAAACAACAACAATGAAAAAAGGAGAAAAAGAGGATTACCATGGCCCCGATTTCGAAAGTATCCTCCCTTATAAATTTAACAAAACTCGTAGTAAATGCATCTGAACGGCAACTTGAAACTCTAACCATGTTGTTCATGCTTGAGTTCAAGATTTCTCAAGAGAGCTTATCAATATCAGATTTTAGATAAAAATGAGAAAGTATAATGAGAGTATAACAAATACAAATGTTTCTTATCTTTGACCAAAACGAATTTCGAAAAAAAGTAAGATTCCAAAATACTTTTAAGATTACAATTCAAACTTTTATGACAATTATGTCACATTATTAAAAAATTTTACATATAATGAACAACATTGGGTCTCGTTGAGCTAAAGAGAATCTCAAACCCACCTTTTTTCGACACCAAAGTGACAAAAGATGAACTAAACTCCAGAAAATATGACAAAAAAAATTAAAATAAAGTTGGGGCAAAAGGTATATAATCATTTACCAAAGGAAAATTGTGGATCAGCTTTTGTGATTTTCAAAAAATATATTAAGATTCAAAGTTTTGTCGGGTTTTCTATGTGAAATTTCAAAACAATTCTGCAACCTATTTAATTGTTTATTTGATAATCCAATACATTGGTATTGGTTGGGCTATGAATTTCTTTTCTCCAGCTTCATTTTAGAGTAGTTAAAATTAAGAAGAATATAATGTTGATATTGGGGAGAATAATAATTGTAAACATTCAACTAAATTAGGAAAATAACTAATGTCGAAATAAGATAACTAACATGTCTACAAATGTAAAGCAATAAAAGTAACAATAAACACATATAGATGGGATTTAGAAAGAAAGTAAAGCATAGCAAAGAACTAATGGAAAAAGAACATATTCCATTCGAATTCTCCGTGTATTAACTTTTCTTCTTTTTCCACTCCAGTAACCTATAACAGATAATCAAAATAAATAATTGCTATGTTACAAAATCTATAATCAAGTAATGCACTTTGATAAGTGATAGAGCTTGCTTCATCTTCCGGAGTAGGATAGTCAATCTCCCTATCATGGTACCCAAATATGAGAACTCTAAAACGTGAGTTTCCTTGGTACTCAAATAGGAGTAAGTAACCTAAAGCGATGTTATGAGTTTCTACAAACTCACTCTAACCTTATTCAAACCAGACCTCATCACCAAGATGGGTAACTCCAATAGTTGTAGTGTATCCAGACAGAGTTTCAAGGGTTATCTGATTGTTTAATTTAGGACCTAAACTAACAAATACTTCTGGCACTAACTGTGAACCTAGAATACATTAAATTTTAAAACCAACATGAGAATTGAGGCCTAAATACATAGCAAAAAGGGAATGAATTAAGCTCAAACAAAAAAGGAGAAAAAAAAAAAGTAGAAGATTTGATTACCATTGCCCCAACTTCCAGGGTATGCTCCATTATAGCTTTAAGAAATCTAGTTGAATTCCCAATATGACCACGAAATGGAACTCCAGCCATGATGTTTTGCCTTGACTCCTTAATTTTTTTTAGATCTAAGTTCTTAATGAGTATAAATGCAAATGAAAGATAAAGTTGTGATAAAACGCAAATAAATGATTCTTATCCTTAACCAAAATGAATATTGTGGGTCAGCATTTGATATTTTCATAAAATATGTTAAGATTCCAAAGGTTTTGTTTTTACGAGTTTTCTATGTGCTGTTTTAAAACAACTCTGCCAACCTATTTAATTGTTTATTCGATAATCCTAATACATTAATATTGGTTGGGTCTAGTTTTTTTTTTCCTCTCGATATTAAGCTAAAAATAAGTAGAATAAAATGATCATATTAACCAGAATACTAATTGTAAACATATAACTAAATTAACAAAAGTAAATAATGTTGAAATAAGAGTTTTTAAAAAAACAACAATCTAAAGAATATAATATTATCTTATCATAAGTCTGGTAGATAATTAATAGTAAATCAAAGCCCAAACAAACTTACAAAATAAACTAATAGGAAGAAAAAATATTAATATAAATTATTAGATATCCGATAGACTTTGGGTAATTTGCTCAATAGCATTCTCATAATTCGAAAACTAAAAATATTGTGTCCGCGTTTTCGAGAACCGATTGATAAGAACGAAAGCATATCGGCACAATGTGAAAAACTACAAACAAACATAAAATGGTTGTTAAAAAACTATAAAACATTAGAAAAATATAACTAAGGAATCATAATTTTTTAAAAAGATTCTCAATATATACCTCTTAAACAAATATTTAGTATCCTGAGGCAAAGCATATAAAAATATTTGGCTTCGATCATAACAATCCGTAATCATGACTCTTTCTGAAAAGTAATATTTGGAAAATTATGTTAGTATCAATCAAATAAATTTATTTTAAAAAATATTTAATAACAAAAATGATACCTGAAAACATATGGATTTTTAAAAATCGAATCAAGCACGTAAGTATATCACCAACTGAATTAGCAAGTGCATCAATCAAAGAATCAGCATACTTCCCCACAGTGTACATGGTAAAAGGACATTGCTAACCCAATATATGTAAAACCTTATTAGATATAATAAAGGGATAAAAAAAAATAAACAGCATACGAAAGTGTTGGTATTAAAGAGTGGAGTTAAAGATCAACACAATGGAGGAGTGGTGTTTGTTCGTGGTCATTTAATAACGAGAACGTTATGTTGCGTTCTGCNAGAACGTTATGTTACGTTCTGCAACTTTACATTTATGTTTTTCAGTTTCATTTGTCTTTTGGTATTGCTTTCTAAGGCTTTATAGCCATCTCTTACAACATAATAAAATCATCTTTTGAGTTGTTTTGTTTCTAAAACCAACATTTGGTATAAGAGCAAACTTAACTTAAGATCAAAAAAATGGAGTGAAAAAATCTGCGTGGAAGAAGAAAGAAAGAGTGAGTGAAGAGAAAGAGTGAGTGAGTGAGTGAGAAAACTAAGTGGAAGAAACAATGCATGAGAGAGAAAGAGTGAGTGAGAGAAATGTCATCATCAGACAAGTTTGTGCAGCCTGCGATTCCGAGATTCGATGGTCATTATGATCATTGGTCAATGACTATGGAGAATTTCTTGAGGAGCAAGGAGATGTGGAGTCTTGTAACTGAAGGAATCACAACATCTAGTGTACGTGGTTCACAAGAGGCTCAAAAAAAGGCAGAGGACGCAAATTTGAAAGATTTAAAGGTTAAGAATTATATGTTCCAAGCAATTGATAGGGAGATCTTGGAGATGATTCTTGACAAGGAGACATCAAAGAGTATTTGGGGTTCAATGAGACAGAAGTATCAAGGATCGACCAAAGTGAGGAGGGCTCAACTTCAAGTGTTGAGACGTGAGTTCGAACTGTTGACAAACGGCGAGAAAGTTAACAGTTTTCTTGGAAGAACTCTAAGTGTGGTGAACAAAATGAAGACAAATGGAGAAACAATGGACCAAAGTATGGTGGTGAGTAAAATACTCAGATCTTTAACTACAAAGTTTAATTATGTGGTATGTTCGATTGAAGAGTCAAATGATCTGAGTCAATTAACTATTGATGAGTTACATAGGAGTCTTCTGGTTCATGAGCAACGGATGCAAGGAGATCATGAAGAAGAACAAGTGTTAAAGATAACTCAATAAGAGTACAGACTTTTAAGAGGGGGAGGTAGTGAAAGAGGACGTGGAAGGTTTCACGCAACCAAGGAAATTATTGAGTGTTTCAAGTGTCACAAGCTAGGACACTTCCAATATGCTTGTCCAGAGTGGGACAAAAAAACCAATTACGCTGAAATAGAGGCAGATGAAGATCTCTTATTGATGGCCTACGTTGAGGAGGATCACAATAGGGATGAGGCAGTATGGTTTCTTGATTCGGGTTGCAGTAATCACATGACTGGAAACAAAGAATGGTTTGACGAGTTTGAGAAGATTAAGAATCATTCAGTGAAACTTGGCAACATAACAAGGATGTTTGTGATTGGAAGAGGGAGCATAAGGGTGCAAGTCAATGATATTACTCAGGTGATATCAGATGTTTATTACATCCCGGAGTTGAAGAATAATCTGCTAAGCATTGGTCAACTACAAGAGAAGGGATTGTCAATCTTAGTTCAAGAGGGACGATGTAAGGTGTTTGATCAACAGAATGGATTGATCATGCAGACCACGATGAGTAATAATAAAATGTTCTACCTGACATTTTTTATGGTTCATCAAAAAACATTTATGTATCTACATAATGAAGAAAACAATATGGTTGTTAGCATGCCAAAACTGATGTTTGAGGAGGAGACAAGCTGGGAAGATGAAGCTTCTCATTCTAAAGGCAATGATATCACAACTACAAAGGATACTGGAGCAATTCTATCAAGAGGATTGAGTCTTGTACCTGCTTAGGTTCAAGGGAGGGGTTTTAAAACAAGAGAAGAAGGATTTGATGATAGTCTGAATGTGATGATGGTTCTAATGTTTGCAAAGAATGATCAACAATCATTTGCAGAAGCAAAAAAGTATAAAGAGTGGAAGCAACCTATGGTTGCAGAGATAAGTTCAGTCATAAGGAATACGACTTGGGAGCTCACACAGTTGCCACAAGCAGTCTAATCAAAAACTAAACTCCAAGAAGATGGAGAAGTAGAAACACTCAATGTGTTTGGAGTACTAATGCCAAGTAAGCTAAATCAAAGATCATTTTGCTTAAGGGAGGGTAAAGAGTGGAGTTAAAGATCAACATAGTGGAGGAGTGGTGTTTGTTCATGGTCATTTAATAACGAGAACGTTATGTTACGTTCTGTAACTTTACATTTATGTTTTTCAGTTTCATTTGTCTTTTGGTATTGCTTTCTAAGGCTTTATAGCCATCTCTTACAACATAATAAGATCATCTTTTGAGTTGTTTTGTTTCTAGAACTAACAGAAAGAACTTTAAAGAGATTTGTGTAACATATACCTGAAATCAATGAGATAGAATTGAATTCGCTTCACGAGTTGCTATGTCAACAACGTTAATAACTTGACCAAATACATCTGTAAAAAAGTTATGGGACAAAAGAAAATTTTAATAGACATTAAAGTAGTAAAAATGACAGCAAGAGTTTAAAACAACATTGAGATAAGAAATTCCAAGCATATATATAACATTGAGATAATATATTTTGATAAGAAAATCACTATACAATAGAATACAACGTGAAAATAAATTTGACCTGTCAAAATATTGGTATCATAATGTCCGTTGATAACACCTCCAAAAATGGCTACTGAGACGAAATTATCATCCCTAACAGGATCACACGGAGTGATAGATGATATGGTGGAAAGATAATTTTAAAAGACAATGGCGAAGTCTTGAAATCATTAATGTCTTTAGAGAAATTATAGATAATATTCCATTCTCCAACTGTCAGAGACTTCTTGAACTTTTTGACGCTATAGTTTTTAATAGTAGCACAAATTTTTGTGCCCTAAACAATGAAAAACAAATAACAATGTCTCATAACATATCCGAATAATAGAACACAAAGTTAAAGATAAAAATACGCAAAATCACATTTTTATCAGCCATAATCATTGAAATCATTTTACCGGACAATCTACTATTTTGTGACCAAAGGTGCAAGATCTTGCATCGGACTTCCAATGTGCTGTTAATGTTCGATTTAATGTCTTCAAATAGGGTGAACTGATCGAGTTTTTCAAGGGTAGAAGATATGATGAACCAGAAAAAAATAGGAGAAAAACGATCAGATAAATGCTGGTGAGTACAATAAAAAAAAAAAGGATGTGAGAACGATACTATACAGTAATGCTAAATTATCATATAAACCTGACAAAACGCTAAAAGACCTAAACAAAAAGCAAGCTAAAGAAAAAAGAGAAGAGGCTAGGTTGGAATGGGTGAAAAAAAAAATACGTCATTAGGGTATTATATAGGAAGGCTTAGCTTTGTATAAAACCTAGTAGTAGAGATAAGACCGAATTATGGGAAAATATTTTATTAATTCAAAATTCATTATTTTACAGCTTGTTTATGCTAAGATATCACGTATATGGAATAGATTTTAGCTGAATTCTCTTTAAAGTTGTACGTAATTTGGTTAATATACCGAATACATATTTAAAGTTTGAATGGTGATTCATATGATAGGGAGAACCTATAAAATTAAATTCGAGATAACCTCAAAATAAATGTTATACGTAGAGATTTAAAAAGATTACGATAACATAAATGATATTTCCAAAAATGAAAAATAAGGAGACTAAATAGGGGAGATAAATATAGAATCAGTTTAAGGAAATATTTGTCGTCTTCTCTGAGCCATCTTCTTCTTCTCGAGAGTTGTCTGATCATACCAGAGCTCCGGCGCCGGAAAACTTGAAAATGATCGGAAAAATTTTTTAAAAATATATTGCTAGGGTGGACGACGAAAAATTTTTTTTGCAAATTTTTTCAGAATTTATATTCGAACGGAGGAACCCTGTTTTGATTTTACATGAATTTTCTGAATTTTTCCGATCGACCATTAGAGAACTATAGTTGTTCTCCCTAATTGTGTTTTAAATAAATTTGGAAACGGACGAGTAGGATCTAAAATGGAAAGGGATGGTTTAGATCTTTCCAGAGGGTCACATGAAAACTATAGAAAAAACCAAAAAAAAAAAAAGGAGAAGAAGATGCAATGTCTAAATTTTTAAATAAAAGTAAATCATGACGTATATAACATTTCAATATATCAATAAATGAAAACTAAATTTTGTTGGTATCATGTATAGTATCACACCATATTTACCATCTAAATTATTTTGTACAAACCATCTATAAATTATTTGGTATGATGCTATAGGAATAAGTGTTTTGGAGTTTAATTTAATGTTTCATCAGAAAGCATTTTATACAATTTGAGTTATTATTTCTCTATATAATACTTTTAAATAATTTTAATTTGCACAGACATTGTTTCAGTCACATAATATATAACAAACCTAGTCCACATTCACAATGCATATCAAGTACCAAGTCACAAACAAAAAAAAAAAAAAAAAGAGAAAGAAATATATCAATCATTGAGGCTCAAGCTTTGAAGCTGGGAAATTCCCACTGTACTGAAATGACTCACTACCATAAGGATCACCAGAACCTTTAGTTGCATCATCATACGTTCTTGAGCTGGTTGCAGAATCTGCATTAGGGTTTAATCCCGCAAACTCCATTATGTTCTCAATCCCTTTCACAACTTCACCCATTGATGGCCTATTAACTCCTTCTTCCTCCACACATCTCAAAGCCAAATCTACATACTTCTCAAACCCTTTTAGATTCCCACTACTTGCAATGATCGTTGTGTCCAATAACTCTTGAAGGTCATACAAATTCTTTCCCTTGTTCATCTTTGTCTTTACCTCTCTCACAACATATTTGCCTCTCTCTATTGGACTTTTACCAGTTAATAGCTCAAGCATCACCACACCAAAACCATACACATCGCTCTTCTCTGTCAACTGGTTTGTCATGTAGTACTCAGGATCCAAGTAGCCCTAATAATGACAAAAGTAAACGTGAGCTTGAAGATAAAGAGAATGGAAGATGATGATTGATTCTCTTAATTACTCACCATTGTTCCTTTGACTTGTGTTGTGACATGAGTTTTCTCAGGGTCTCCAACAAGTTTTGAGAGGCCAAAATCGGCAACCTTTGCGGTTAAGTTTTCATCAAGTAATATGTTATTTGATTTGATGTCTCTATGTATGATAGGAGGATCAGCAAGCTCATGAAGATAAGCTAAGCCTTTGCCTGAACCAAGTGCAATCTTAAGTCTTCTTTGCCAATCAAGTCTAATCCCATTCTTCCCTGCATGTTGGTAATCTTCAGCACCAAATTAAAAAGCTATTACAAATCCTTATAGAGAGATTTTGTAGTTACCTGAGAGACTATCTCTAAGAGAGCCATTTGGAATGTACTCGTATACAAGCATTTGTTCACCTCGATCAAAGCAAAAGCCCAAGAGTCTAACAACATTCTTATGATGGACCCTTGAAAGAAGCTCAATCTCAGTTTTGAACTCCAAACCTCCTTGCAAAGATCCTTGTTGAGCTCTTTTGATTGCTATGAGTTGTCCAGAAGGAAGTATCCCTCTGTACACCTGTTTAACACTCTTAGAAATTAGATTTGTGATAAGAGAACTCTAGCCAAAGTCATTGCAAAAGACAAACCTTTCCATAACCTCCACCACCAACATCATTTGCTTCTGAAAAGTTATCTGTACATCTCTTCAGTTCTTCAAATGTAAAGGCTTTTGCTCCCATTAGCCTTGGAGCATCGATACTGCTCTTACTTGTATCCCACTTGGCTGCAACATGCAAAAGACAGGCTCTCAGCATTGTTTTTCAATGAAAGGAGGTTTTGTAGTAATAAACCTTTTCCTCATACCAAAAGGATTATTTTGATCAGTTGCTCTCTCTGCTCTCTTCTTTTGCCTGAGAGCATAAACCCCAGCCATTGTTAACAACAGCAGAAGAACCACAACACCGACTACAGCTCCAATTATAATGCCTTTGTTTGATGATGATTCGGAATCTCCTACATATATATCAAATAAGATACAGAGAAAATGAGTCACATTGAGCCCCTATAGATTGGTTCGAGAGTGTGTGTGTGTGTGTGACTAGTTTCCAGCATACCCGAGAATGTAGTGTACGGATCAGCTTCGAAAATGTAAGGGCCAAATATCTTTGGAGGCTTATAAGTTTGGTTGCTTAATGCAAAACTAATTAATGCCATTCCGGACTGATTGAAACTCTCTTCTTCCAATGGAAAGACCAAAAGATCTATGAGAAGTTGATGAGTAGTTCCATTCTCTCTTATGTTTCTTATGCCTACTGACTCCACGGGATAACTATGAGTCTTAAAGAACCCACTAATTGACCGCTGGAGTTCTAAGAAGTTGGAAGAGTTGGACAACCCTGAGAAGGAAGGAGCCCTGAAGACGAATGTTCCTGTGACTGGATACGCGCAGTTGCACAAGGGACTCGGTTCCTTGTCCTTGCTACAGGGAGAACAGTTTGGTTGCAGTGTAGAAAAATTGGAATTGCGTTGATTTGTTTGGCAGTAACTCGCCCTGTTTCCCAATTCATTGCACACTAGATTATTTGCCAATCTGTCCAAATATCAACATACATAAGTAATTCATTGATAAAAGGTATATATCATTATAATATGAGACAACCATACATACATTACTTGGATTTTGTCATCAGAGAGTGGTGTATAGTCACTTATGCTATTGTGTTGTAAATCCACAAGTTCCAACTGTCTGCTATAGTTGGTACCGAAGTTCAACTCTCCCTCTATGTCATTGCTCTTTAGGATTCTGCAATGTAAAGAAGCATCCCATTTAGTAAAGACTTCACAACTTTTGATTTAGGTTTCCAGTTTCATGTACTGTTTGACTCACACAGTCTGCAACTGCTTTGGGCTGAAAAATGAGGCTGGTATTGAACCATTAAGTTTGTTTCCTTCCATTCTTCTGCAAAGGATAAAACCATTTCTTCTTAGTAAGTATGGAGATTGAGATGAGACTCTGATATTGAGAGAGAGAGAGATGTCCATACAATGTTGCTAGGCTGCTTAGTGAAGAGATCCATGATGGAACAACAGAGCTCTCAAAACTGTTATTGCTCACATCTCTATTACAGTACAGTCAAATCATTAAATTAGAATGATTGAGAGTGAATGTTCTTGGAATTAAATTTAGTAACAAAGGAAAACAGCAATATAGAAACTTACAATGTCAGGAGAGTGGTCATGTTGGATAAAGTTGGAAGAGTACCTGCAAATTCGTTGTTGGCCAAGTACCTGAAAATGGATTCAACTACAAACTCTTTTACCTCTTTTCATTTACATCTACAAAAAAAAAAAAAAAAAAAAAAAAAAAAAAAAAA
>OVAX01000228.1:0-52362 GCA_900406405.1 Lepidium africanum | reverse complement strand
AAAAAAAAAAAAAAAAAAAAAAAAAAAAAAAAAAAAAAACAGAACATAACTGTGATTTCTCACTTACAGTTCGGTAAGATTTGTGAGATTGCTAAGACCTGAAGGAATTTCTCCAGTTAGTCTATTCCTATCAAGACGTCTGTAAAAAAAGGAAAAACACCATATCAGAAACTATAGAAGTAATTGGGAACTATATAAACATCTTCAAGGATCTCTTTTTACTACTTACAACACTTGCAGAGTTGAAACAAGGCTGAGGCTTTCTGGTATACTGCCTGTTAATTGGTTTCCATCGAATAGCCTATAGATAAAACAAAATGCAATGAGTTTGTTAGTTAGTACTCTCAACTTGTACACACTTTCATGTACTATGAAACTTACACATGTATCAAAGTCATGCTTGAGTTGAAGAGCTGTTCTGGGATTTTGCCTGAAAGCTTATTATTTCCAAAGTGACTGCAAAGAGATAATGAAGAAGAATCATCTTAATTAGTAAACCAAAGAGTGATAATAGTGTAAAAACAAATGGAAAGATTTGTAAAATATACAAATGGCCAGTTTTAAGAAGCATGTCAAGTCCAGGTGAAGTCCCATTAGAGACTGGAAGCTCTCCTTCAATCTGATTGTCAGCTATGTCGAACCAATAGAGTTTTGAGCAGAGTCCAATGGAAGCTGGAATTGTTCCACTGAATCGATTCAAATTCAGAGAGCTGTATGGAGGAAACAAATATTATTACTGATGAGTTTAGAAAAAGAGAGTCTTCACAATAATAGAAAGCAACAAAATCTCACAGGTTTACAAGTTCTTTTAGAGATCCTACAGAATCAGGGATTTTACCACTGAAACTACATCCCACAAGGATCCTGAAAAGTAAACAGAGTTAGTTAATAACTTAATATATAATTATACAAGAATGTTTAAATGTTTAATGATCTTGTTTTGCTTACAAGTTCTTCAATTTCGTAAGAACGCCGATATTCGATGGAAGTGGTCCGGTCAATCCAGTATTGAATGACAAATCCCTACAAATATTGGATCATAAGATCAGAACAAACACATTTCTATGTAAAAGGACAACAAACGAAACTCTTACAAGCTCTGCAATTCAGACAATGTTGTAATTTCTGTAGAAAGTTTTCCTTCCAAATTCAGGTTAGCTAGTGATCTGAAAACAACAAAGCAACACAACTTTAGATGTTGTTGCTATTACAAGAAGCACCAACAAAACAAAAACAAGTTGTTACATTGAAACGACTCGGTCATTGCTACATTCAATTCCAACCCAATCGGATTCACAAGGATCACTGCCTTCCCAACCATCAGGAGGATTTGTCCATTGACTCTTCATGTCTTGTAAAGCAATATCTGCACCACATTATTTAAAACAATTAAATGATTCTTAAAATTCTCATATCTGAAAAACAAAATCAACTATTTATACTTACTGTCTTTAGGATCTGTGATTGCAGAAACAGAACAGGTTTGGAAGAAAAGCAAGATCAGGAGCATAAAAGCTCCAATTCTTGAACTGATCATCTTCAAACCGCAAAGAATTACTTCTCTGTTCTTCTATACTTGTAATTGTTTCAAAGATTAATGATGTAAGAAAAAAGCTCGTGTTGTACACAAATTATTAAGTATTTTTGAATAAATATTACAGCCTCGCTTTCAAAACATGTAGACAATAATGTTAACAAGAATGAGAAGACTTTGAAGAGATCGAGTGAAAAATACTATATAATAAAAAGGAGTGGACCATAAGAAGAGTAGACCATAAAAACTTGGTCAACTTAAAACAGCTTGATAATGAAATTACAAGAAGTTTTAACTCAGAAAAGGTTGTTAGAAGGTAATGTCCTTTAGGAGTGGACAAACATACCTGCTAGATTCAATTTGATCCGTTATACGTTGGGATTCATTAAAAAAAAATTCAATATTAGAGTTTTTTCTTTACAAATCCTCGTTCAAACCTCTTCCCTATATAGTACTCGAATAGTATGCTAAAAGACCATTAGACCACTTGACAAAAAAAAATTATTTAGCCGATATGAAAACCATCTCCAATGTATTTATTTATATTTTATTCTAAGATCGTGGAACTTTATAATAAATATGTATTTTACTTTAATGTATTCTTCTATCTTTTACTCTATAAAAGAATATTCTATTTTAATTTATCCTTAATACATACTTATTTTTAAAAATCGCAATTTAACCATGGTTATTTCGTTCTTTTAAAATCGCCGTTTGTGACTTTTGTATTGTTTAATCTATAAACTTTATATTTTTGGAGTTTAGTTTTGTCTCATGCTAAGTGTTTCTCATATCTTGATTTATAATATTATCATTTATAGTATTTAAAATTTAATTTTTGTTTAGAAGTTTAATTATTAATTAGATATTAATTATCATCTATAATATTTAAAATTTAATTATTATTTAGATTTAATGATCATTTATAATAGTTAGTGATTATTTATATCATTTATAATAAGTTAAATGATTGTTTTGTAAATAAAAAAAATTTCACCTCGAAATATAAAAAAAATAGCATTCCCTTATATATATATATATAGAGAGAGAGAAAAAAAATAGCATTACACTGTTATAGAAAAAAAAAATATAAGTGGGTTGGAGAGAATTTTAGTCTATAATAGCATTTAAAGTCAAATATAGATGTGAGCTAGAGATGCTCTACTATATATTCAATTCCCTATATTTATTATCATTGAAATTATGATTTTTTATTAATCTATAGAATTGTAAGAAAAATTAAAATTTAACAAAAATGTGAAAATGTCGAGTTGCTCTCAGTCTGGTGATTAAGATGATCTAGCTAATGACCTGGCATCAGAATTCGATTCCTACCTGCTCCATTATGGTAGCTTAATTAAAGAAATTTTAGGGGTAAGTTTTAGGTTATGGATCGGGTTTTGTCGATCCAATGTTGACAAAACAAAAAAAAACAAAAATGCGGAAATTAATTGTAGGGAAATTACATGAACTGACCAAAGATAAAGTGGAAATTGGCAAAATAACAAAGAGAAGAAATATAATTGTCATTTTACCATTATAACACATTGCTAACAATATTATTATGGAATAATTTCAAAAATGCTCTTTTGGCATGCCCCTTTTCAAAATCTACAATTTTTTGGAAATTGTGAGAGGAAAATACAGATGAAAGAGCTTTTTTTGAAAAAATGACATGTCAAAAAGCTCATTTCTTAAAATTTCTCTATTATTATCACGTTATTATTTATGTTGTACGTTTTTCTTAAAATTTGTGGAGTTATATAAATAGTTATCATTATAAATTATGAGAACCCCTCTTATTCATTATAATTTTCTCTATTATTTATATATATCGAACTTGTTATACATACAAATAAAATATTATATTGCTAAGTCATTACTAATAAATAAATAAACGAAAGTCAGATTGCTAATTTTAATTATGCAATTGTCATTCGATCAATTACATACTTTTCTTTTGTCATTTCACAAATTCACCCAATATTAGATTAGGTGCAGAACAAATTCGAATTAGAATTGTAAAAAGTTAGTGAATCAGTGAAACGAAACAGATCACCGGTTGATTTAATACCACACAAAAAGTATCAGCTCAATGTCTAGCTTGTCATGAGGGGTAATAGGATGAAAACAATAAACAACACATAATTAGTTGTCGCGACGCGAAACTAGTGTGTGGGACCCCTATTTATCTACCGTATTAAATACGCCCATTATTGATTTCGAATAACTGTAAATAAATAAAATATCCAAACTGAAAAAACATTGGATAATGAATGATTCATTGATTTGTTTGCCCAAAACGTTATAACTCAGAATTATAGAAAAAATGATAGAAAGGTTTGTGGAATAAGTCGTGGTCATCGACTATCTTCTATTATATATTATTTTAACCAACAAACTTTGAACAAATTCATGGTCGTAAGAAAAATGAGCATAATTAAGCAATTTATACTTGATATACTAATCATAATTGCAACAATGATGATGCTGATGATTTGATGATAAAATAATAACGAGTAGACTCATATAAATATCAAAATAATTAAGTGGGTATGCAAAACAGATAATATATTTATTATTGTATGGTCCCAAAAACAAGATGTATAACAAATTGGGTCAAGCTAAAAACTATAACCTTAAAAAGATATGGATGTAATATAATTAGCTAGGGAAAGTAAAAGGGTATATAAGTAGCAAGAGAGCAAAACAAGAAATTTGAGCGACGTCAAAAGAGTGATGCAATGGTACGATCAATTTATTTGATGTATGTCAAACATAATGTTTTTGATTTATTTATCAAGAATAAATTTGTTGGTACATCTCAACTATCTCGGTATTGCTCAGGATTTAGTTTAATTGTAAAGGCTGCATTTGGTTGTTCTTCCTGTCAAAGTGTCACCAACTCGACCTCGAGTATATAACTTGTATTCATAAGTTTCTGTTGGAATTGATAAATAAATTCGATTTCGTATTTTCCTTTTTCATAATATTTCGTTTGGAGTTGTCTCTCTACTAGTTCGACCCTTAAAACAAACATGACATTAATTTGCAGTTTGGAAGAAGGAATCATGGATAGCTGCACTCAACTTCAATTTAGCTAAGAAGTACCTTAAATAGATACTAATGATTGTAATTTAATTACCTAGGGAAGCTAAGTGGGTATACAAATAAAGACAAAAAAGTTAAGAGACGTCATGAGAGTGATGTAATGGAACAGGTAAATATTAACAATCTCAAAACAAAGATGGTTTCTGTGCTCAATGAGCCTTATTGTAATAGAAATTGAAACATATAAAGGAAATAGCTCATTGTGCAAAAAAATTAAAAGGAGAAGAAGGATTAATGCTAAAACGCTAAGATTATATTACTTTTTTTTGGATTGATGTCATAAGATGCGAAGAAAGAAAGTTGTCTAGCAACTTTCTAGATTACATTGCAATGTTCTCAAACTAAAATATATATATGTGAATCTAATTCGCTTTAAAACCTAATTATATGGGCTTTCGGGTTTTGTTGTTGGGATTCATGTGTATGTTGTAATAGTAAAGTCATTTGATGTATGTCAATTAAATAACAAAATGCACATTTTATTGATATGGATGTAAATCTCATTGAATTGAAAACTTATTTTTACATTTAATATACTAAGATATCAGATATGGTCAATCAAAAATAATCGAGCACCTACGTCAAATAGATTTGGGCCTCCACATTCTAAGATTCCCTACGTCAGATAGATTTGGGTGGCATTTTAATAAGTCAGGTATATACTCGGTCAAGTCAGGTTGTTGGGCCGAGAGGAACATCTCTTAGCACACTCTCGTTTCTTTTGGACCCCATATCCAGGATCTACAAATTGAAGCTTGGAGGGTGAAAGCACCGATGAAGATTCGACATTTTATTTGGCAAGCTTTATCAGGACAATTCGCTGTGAAATCAAACTTACTATGAAGAGGTGTCCAATGTGACGCTCAGTGTGATAGTTGTAGAACCGAGGACGAAACTATCAGTCACAATTTATTTGAGTGCCTTCCGGCGTTACAAGTGTGGGCTCTTTCCTCAATTCCTTCAGGAGCTAACTTTCCGAGAACATCTATTTTCTCCAATCTATATTACCTCTTTTGGAGGACACCCAAGATTAGAGAGTATGATTGTTTCCCTTGGATCCTCTGGTTTTTATGGAAAGCCAGAAACGAGAAATCTTTCAAAAACAAGAACCAAGACCCCAAGATCTAATATAGAGAGCAAAAGTAGAGGCAGAAGCATGACTACAGCCCAACAAGAGATTCCTTCACAAGTCGATGGTGCCCGTATGACACCATACGCAAGAGGAGACACTGTTTCTAGACCGCTCTTGGTTCACCCAGGTTTTTCAGGATTTCGATGCATGGTGGACGCCTCTTGGAAGGAATTAGAGCACTTTACAGGGATAGAGTGGTTTTGCTACCAGTTTAATGGTGCTAGTCCAAATCTGGGAGCTCAGTGTTTAAGTCATAGTTTATCACCCCTTCATGCGGAGTTCGAGGCCCTTCTTTGGGCCATGACTTGTATCAGTTCTCTCTACATCAAGGAAGTGGAGTTTCTAGGTGACTGTTCAGAGTTGGTGAAGATGGTTGAGGATCCTTCAGCATGGCCCGCTTTCCTTCCTTATCTCGCTGATTACTCACGTCTCATAAGCTGTTTTGAGGTGGTTTTTTTACCCTTTTCCCCCGTGGACTGAACTACAAAACGAATTCCCTTGCTCGGCGAGCCGAAGGCTCTCTAGGTGTGCAGCTATGGTGAACAACGTTCCAGATTCCTGGTCCCACTTCTAATTTATTCTAGTTTCTTTTCCTTCTTTATAGTTATGTTGACAAAAAAAAGCTAAGCACAAAGATTTAATTAATGGGCTTTCTTAACAGGCATGAATTCCTTTTCTCTTGTTGGGCTTGAGTTGAGCTAATACTGTCCAAATGCACTTCTTGCGGGCCTGATTATCCTACGGATAACATTTCTAAGAAAATTAAAAACCAATGCAATTTGTTTTCTATGTTTTCAAGTGGATAGAATGTATTATTACTCATTCTACGGAGCCACCCACACGATCTAAAGAATTGATTTCAAAGAGACAAATCGACTTTAAATCTGAAAATTATACTACACCAACAATTAACAAAAGTAAAATTCAACCATCACATTCGTCATAATAATCATCTTATCTATATTATTTATCCTTTAGACACAGCTCTCTCACCTTCTTTTAATTGTGGTTGTAAGTGAACTTGGTACTCTCTTCCAAGTACGTTACTCTCACGTGTTAATGGCCTCCTTCATTTTTCAATATTTTTTCCTAAAATGATTTTTTTATGAGTACTAGGATTGGTGCCTGAAGGAATCTTTTTATTAAGAATGATGTAAGCTCTTGTGGTTCAGAAATTTTCTTACTTTACTCTTCTAAGAATATCTTTTTAATTTTATTTTCAAGCATTTTGTAATTTACCTCTAGTAACGCCTCCTTAAAAGCCGATGCTGCTTCTAAACCAACTCTCATCACACAAAACACACTGAGATCAGAAGTAGAAAACTCAAAGAAAAATGGATGAATCTGAAACTCCTCTTTTGTTATCATCTTCATCATCATCAACATCTTTCCTGACTTCTTCTTTGAAATGGATATTAAAAGTTGTAATGTCTGTAATTTTTGTGTCTTGGGTTGTTTTCCTTATGATTTATCCTGCAAAACTCGGCGATGATATCCTTACGGACTGGAGAAATGTCTCCAACACACTCTTTGGCATCACAGGTTACGTTATTACCATCACTTTGTTATTTATGTCCAAAAAGTGTAATTAATTTTATTCTATAATTGTCTAAAATTGCAGGAAGCATGTTCATGATTTTCAGTGGTCCAATTCTTGTTATCTCCGTCCTAGCAGTTATCTATCTGATCATCTCAGGAGAAGAGAAGATTTTCACTAAGTACTGTTCAGATTCTTTGACTATTTTATGGAGTTGACTGTGGATTATAATAATAATACATTTGGTTTCTATAAAGTTTTGTTTTCCATAATTGTATGTATTATGGTTATTTTGAAGGAAGAAGATTTCGAAATTCCCGAGGTTTAGGCTATGGACATTTCCTTTTTTAGTGGATGGACCATTTGGAGTTGTTTCTGCAGCTGAGTTCCTTGGAATTTTGGTCTTCTCTGTTTTTCTCATATGGGCTTTATATGCTTATACCATCAGGAACCTTGACCTTCTAGAACGTTTTCATGTGCTTCCAAATGAGCGAAGGTTCTATTTCTATAACACATTTCCTTCTTTCTCATCTATATTTGTTGTTTCAGTTTCACTGATTCCAAATTATTTTATCTGTTCAGTATTCTTCTGTTGGAGGTAACTGGTCTGCGTTGTGGAATGATTGGATTGTTGTGTATGGTTTTTTTGTTTCTACCAATCTCAAGAGGCTCTATTCTCCTTCGTCTTATCGATATACCATTCGAACATGCTACAAGATATCATGTTTGGCTTGGTCATATTACAATGGCTTTCTTCTCCCTACATGGCTTTCTTTATGTTATGGGATGGATCATTCAAGGTCGACTTATAGAGCTTGTAAGATCATTGCAACATGATTCTTCCTTATAGTATATTGTCAAACCAATTGGTTTTTTAATTTATCATTTCTCTTGTCTCAGATATTTCAATGGAAATCTATTGGAGTTGCTGTTTTACCTGGAGTTATCAGTCTAGTGGCTGGTTTACTAATGTGGGTCACGTCGCTTGAGACCGTGAGAAAGCGTTACTTTGAGCTCTTCTTCTACACTCATCAACTATACATTCTCTTTGTAGTCTTCTTGGCTCTCCATGTTGGTGACTACTTGTTCACTATAGTTGCTGGAGGAATATTCCTTTTCATTCTCGACCGGTTTTTGAGGTTCTGTCAATCCAGAAGAACTGTTGATGTAATCTCTGCAAAGAGCTTACCCTGTGGAACTCTCGAACTAGTCCTTTCTAAACCACCAAGTAAACACATTCTTTGTCCTGATCTAGACCTCTAAATCTAAAGCATTGACTGACTTTTTGTTCCTCTTCAATTCCTTCAGAGATGCGATATAATGCACTGAGCTTTATCTTTCTTCAAGTAAGAGAACTATCATGGCTTCAGTGGCATCCTTTCAGCGTTTCATCAAGTCCTTTAGATGGAAACCATCATGTTGCTGTTCTCATCAAGGTTCTTGGTGGATGGACTGCAAAACTTAGGGACCAGTTGTCAAAGGTTTATGAAGCAGAGAACCAAGATCAGCTCCTTTCTCCTCAGTCATGTCTCAAAATCACAGCTTGTGTGGAGGGACCTTATGGCCATGAATCTCCATACCACTTAACGTAATTGTGTTTTCTCTATATCTATTAGTATAGTTCAATAAGCTTCAGAATGACTCAAGAATGGTTTGTTTCCGAGTTTAGGTACGAGAACCTAGTCTTAGTAGCAGGAGGAATTGGGATTACGCCATTTTTCGCCATCTTAAGCGACATCTTACACCGAAAAAGAGATGGAAAAGCTTGTTTACCAAGTAAGGTTTTAGTTGTTTGGGCAATTAAGAACTCAGATGAGCTCTCTCTTCTCTCAGCAATCGACATACCTTCCATTTGTCCTTTCTTCTCTCACAAACTAAACCTTGAGATTCACATCTATATCACACGACAATCCGAGCCTCTCTTGGTTAGTCTTTAAGACATTTTGGGATCTTCACTAGGTCTTAATCAATATGTTGAACTTTGTTTTGTTTCACTGTTTCAACAGGAAGATGGAATGGTCCACAAGGTGGTTCATCCTTCTGTTAAACCACAAAGGACCACCGGTTGTCCGATGTCGGTTCTAGTTGGTACAGGGGATAACATATGGTCTGGACTCTATCTAATTGTATCAACAATTGGGTTTATTTCAATGATCACATTGTTGGATATATTTTACATCAACAAGTACAACATAACGACTTGGTGGTACAAGGGACTTCTATTTGTAATTTGTATGGTTGCAAGTGTGGTGATTTTTGGAGGTCTAGTGATTGTCTTTTGGCATCGTTGGGGTCACAAAACTTGTGGAATGGAATCAAATGACAACAACATCAAGATAGATTTGAACGAGAAAGAAACTTCTAATCAATCTGCAGAAGAGTACAAAAAGGATGTGGATACACAAGAAGATATCCAGAGTTACACTACTTACCGTTATGGAATCAGACCAGACTTTAAAGGTACGGTACAAATTTTATGGATGCTAAGTAAGAAAAAAATATCGTTTGGTTTTGGTTTGACATGGTTTTGGTTTGGTAATTGCAGAGATCTTTGAATCACTGAATGGGAAATGGGGAAGTGTAGATGTTGGAGTTATAGTATGTGGTCCGGCGAGTCTTCAGACTACAGTTGCTAAAGAGATACGTTCACATAGCATCTGGCGATCAGCGAATGATCCTCTTTTCCACTTCAATAGCCACAGTTTCGACCTCTAGGCATAGCTTTCAAAGCTCTAGAAGTTATGAAATGCATGTATGGTAGTTCAAAGAATCTTTTATGCATATAGTTTATGTTATAGTAGTCTTTATGTTATACGGGAAACAGCTGTGTAGTGAATATGTCTATGTTTGTCTTTTCAGCTTTCATGTATTATGTAATCAAATGTATGATCTTCTTGTATGTAATGTGCATTAGGACATGAATTGAAGAAAAGGCACAAGTTAGAAAATTATTTACATTAATTATTTTAGAGGTCTCTTGTAACCATACATATCAAGTGTGGTAAATTTTGGAGGTCTCATCTCGTTTCTATCCTTCCGAGTGTAGCTCGAGGTGGCTCAGTCTCCCGGTGAGCCTCCAGTTTCTTCTCCGAGGGCAAGCGAAGCTTCGGTGACTATTGAGGTCACTCCTTCTGTTGCCATACATGGCTTTTGTGGACCGGACCTGTTTATGAGCTATTCTATTGGGTTTATACCTCTTTGAGGTACTTTTTAACCCTCTTTCTAATTTACCTATTTAAATGTACTTTAGAGGACAAGATCATATTTGTGGGTCTTCAGGAAGTTAGTTGGGTATTCTCTATATTTAGGTTTGTTATCCAAAAGTTTCTCTCTATATTTAGGTTTGTTATCCAAAAGTTTCAGTGTTTTGAGTTTCTTCACTTAGATGTATTTTATGTTATATTTTGTCTTGTATTGTCTTTGTTTCTAATGTTATTGTTGTACTTTCTAATCTTGATGTTGTATTTCCTAATTTTAAAAAATTAGAAATATTTTTTATTAATATTTGTATGTAAAAGACGTGATTTATAGTCTAATGTCCACTCTCTACAAATTTTTTTGTGAATTTCCACTTAGTGGAAATGATCGAATCTATCTAAACCAATCGACTAAAAAAATTATGTATAAAAACAAAAACAAACACTTGGGATGTTGGTGTTTTTTTCGTCATGAGTACTAATTGATGATTTTTTTCAAAATTATTTGAAAGGTGGAATCCTTTTTGACATTTTTCTAATAAATAATCCATCCGATGACTTTACCACTCACTCACCCTAATTTGCATAATCAAATTGAATTATAAAATTTGAAACTGATTACTTAAAATACATGCGAGTGAAGTTAAATAAAAGAGATTTATAGTAATATAAAATTTTCTAATTCGAATATTTAAACAGATATAAAAGATATTGGTAAAGTGATTATAGATATAATCCTTCTCAAAACTCGTCTGTTTACCCGATTAATTCTCTGGATATGCGTTAGGCGGTGATTTACCGAATCGATTAATGCCTAGGTGTTTGTAAAAATCAGGTTTTCGATTAATCCATGCCTAATCCAAATAATCTCTGTCTGGTCATATTAATTTCGGCCTAATATGATTAACATTACAGTTTAAAAGAAGTTATTAAACTCATAATTAAATTTAAAATAATTTTTAATCATACTCATTAAATTGTTTAGAATTTGATTTTTTAATGTTAATTACAACTACCAAACTATATATAGTGACATTTAATATTTTTCATCAATCTATTATATGAAATTGGTTAATAATATTAAAACATAGAATCAATTGAAAAACTAGTCCCTGATTAATCCCCGCGTAACTTTCAATTAATTGATTAATCGCTAGGCACTACCTCACCACACGTGTAGCGCGTAGCGAAATTCAAAACATGGGATATAGGTAAGTGGTTAGATGTTACATTTATTGTTGTTTTTATTGAAATTTAATTCTAAAACTCGTGTTTGTTTCACATGATATTGTTAGAAATTTGAGGTATAAATCGAATATCGTCGATCCTTACAAAAATAATTAGAATAAAATATTTATATTTGGTCCGAGTGGTTGTGGTCGAGTTGGCAAAAGACAGATTTGGGCAGTACACACGTCGCGGGTTCGATTCCATCAACACTTGAAATTAAGTCACAATTATTTCAGACACCCTTATACGGATATGGGTCTATGCTTTCGGCCTATTGGAATACCCGAAAAGATAGTTTATCCGTGAGCTGCACCTCCCTCAGGAAAATAGTTCAGATTTCTTCTATAAGATTTGGGAACTCTTGAGTTATAAAAAAATATTTATATTTGAGGGCTGATCGGACGATTTGTTTTTCTTTTGATAAACAGTATATAGACGATAGTTGTTCTTGGGACTGTTTTCTGATAGTTTGTTTTTTTTGATAAGTTTTTAGATTATGTTAAATAGAGTAAGAGTTGCCGAGTTGTTTTCAGTCTGATGGTTAGTATAATCCAGCTAATGACTTGGTACCAGATTTTGATTCCTCTCCGCTACGTTATGATACCTTAAAAAAAAGAATTTTAGGGGTATATAGACTATGAATGTGGGGAAAAAAATAGAGCAAGAGTTCACAAAAGTCTCTCTAGTGCCAGCCCACGTACAAGGTATTTAACTTGAACCAAAATAAAGGCAGAAGCAAAATAAATGGCCCACGGTTGATCTGGCCCATTAATCTTGCAAAGAAGATGTCAAACGTGGATGCTTCACGAATCACGTAAGGAGAACCAAAGCTGAAGAGTTGAACTCGCAAATTCTGGGCTTTGTTGGCGTAATGAGGAGATACGATTTCGAATAGTAGAGTCTATGATTGAGAAGATGAAGTCTGGAGATTGACGATTGTGTCGGTTGCACTGATTATTTCGCTCAGTCCAAGTCTCATAGATTAAGGATTGCCACGCTAGGATTAGCAAGTATCGTGTCTTTTGCTGACCTGGCAAGTTGCAGAGCATGTGTACAATAGTTTGCCATGAGCTAGACGGCCAAGGAATGCCAAGGATGGTGCAGATTCTCCACAAAATTGTTTTCTATACTAACCAACAACTAAACCAATCGATTGATCCCAAAAACCGGTTCGATTCTGCTTTTGTTGAATGAATTTGAAAGTACTAAATTTTACGTTATTGGCGAATATTTGTTTTATTAACATTGGGATGAATGTATAGCCCACCACCATAATGATGACGTGGAAAACATCTCTCCAATATATGAATATAAAAACAAATAATTCATCCCACCGACAGTGTTATATGTCAAATTAGGGGAGCTGTCTTTATCATCCACCCGACATTACCCAATTGCTTTGCTAGTAAACAAAGTATATCAAATATTTCTATTAAAAAACTCACACATAAATCACTTCTTCTTATATAAAAAAATGTGGATAAATTAATTTTTTATTACTATTTTAATTGTAATATTACATAAGATTTTTACTAGTTTGGTCGGAAAGCTCTATCATGGCTGGCGTAAAACGAGTCCAAAATAAGTATTAGCTGTAACGTAACATGTAAACACTAATAAAATAAGAAATAATAATAATTGAAGTGTTAAAAAAAAGGAAAGAAAGCAGATCTCACAAATTGAGGACACTTATTGAGGTCAAGCTCACAATTCTTCACTTCCACATACTCTTTCTCTCTTTTTTATCTCAGATCTGAATCCCTACACTCTGTGATTCGCTTTGTTGTTTTCTCACCATGTATGGAAGAGATCCATGGGGTGGTCCTTTGGAGATCAACACTGCAGATTCCGCCACCGACGATGATCGTAGTCGGAATCTCAACGATCTGGATCGTGCGGCTCTTTCGAGACCATTAGATGAGACGCAGCAGAGTTGGTTACTTGGTCCAACGGAGAAGAAGAAGAAGAAGTATGTCGATCTTGGTTGTATAATCGTTAGTCGGAAAATCTTTGTCTGGACTGTCGGTACTATTGTTGCCGCCGCATTACTCGCCGGATTCATTACTTTGATCGTTAAAACTGTGCCGCGACACCATCATAAGAATCCACCGCCGGATAATTATACTCTTGCTCTTCACAAAGCTCTTAAGTTCTTCAATGCTCAGAAATGTAAGTGTGGAATTTACTAGATTTGAAATATTCCTTCTGATTATTACCTTATTTGACCTGATTTGAAAATGGAAATTGAGTTTGATGTGATTTAGAGATACAAATATACTGAACTGTGGTTTATAACTCTGTAGCTGGGAAATTGCCAAAGCACAATAACGTTTCATGGAGAGGTAATTCTGGGCTTCGAGATGGGAAAGGTGAAACAGGAAGCTTCTACAAGGATTTAGTGGGAGGTTATTATGATGCTGGAGATGCTATCAAGTTTAACTTTCCCATGGCTTATGCTATGACCATGTTGAGTTGGAGTGTTATTGAATATAGTGCCAAGTACGAAGCCGCAGGCGAGCTTGTCCATGTTAAGGAGCTTATTAAATGGGGAACTGATTACTTTCTCAAGACATTCAATAGTACTGCTGATTCGATTGACGACCTCGTGTCACAGGTACAAGTTTTTCTGAACCTTTGTTAGGAGATCTTTATTTGAGTTATTTGTTTCCTCATCACAATGATTGATACAGGTTGGATCAGGAAAAACTGATGATGGAAATACAGAACCTAATGACCATTACTGCTGGATGCGGCCTGAGGACATGGACTATAAAAGACCTGTATCTACGTGTAATGGTGGCTGCTCGGATCTCGCTGCAGAGATGGCAGCTGCTCTTGCTGCAGCTTCTATTGTCTTTAAGGACAACAAGGAATATTCTAAGAAGCTTGTCCATGGTGCTAAGACAGTGTATCAGTTTGGAAGGACTCGAAGAGGCAGATACAGTGCAGGCACTGCAGAGTCTGCTAAATTCTATAATTCGAGTATGTATTGGGATGAGTTCATTTGGGGTGGTGCTTGGTTGTACTATGCTACAGGAAATGTAACCTATCTCGATCTAATCACCAAACCCACTATGGCTAAACATGCTGGTGCTTTCTGGGGTGGTCCTTACTATGGTGTATTTAGCTGGGACAACAAGCTTGCCGGCGCACAGGTCAGTCCGCAGATCAACTTACTATGGTTCTGTTTCTTAGATGTTCTTCATCATTTGCCTTAACAAAACTACTCCTGACTCATTTCAATTTCTGTTGCTTATTAGTTGCTGTTGAGTCGGTTGAGGTTGTTTCTGAGTCCTGGATATCCATATGAAGAAATTCTAAGGACCTTCCACAATCAGACCGGCATTGTCATGTGCTCATACTTACCTGATTTCAACAAATTTAACAGAACCAGGGGTAAGTTATGTCTTCCTCTTACTAAACTCCCATTGTTGGGTCTGTATTGTTTTGCATATCTAAAATATATGTATTGGTATATTTGCAGGAGGCTTGATAGAGTTGAATCATGGAGACCCGCAGCCTCTGCAATATGCTGCAAATGCGGCTTTCTTAGCTACACTATATGGTGATTATCTGGATGCTGCTGATACTCCAGGATGGTACTGTGGACCTAGATTCTACTCCACTGATGCCCTACGCGACTTTGCGAGAACCCAGGTAATGAATGCATTTTTGGCTTCACTCTTTATACATATGGTAATTTCAGATACAGTAAATGTAAATATCCAAATAAATGACTTTGACCAAGCTAATACAACTTAAATTCCATTATTAGACTTAAAGAATTGAACTTAACTCGCCTCGCTGTATTTTGACAGATTGATTACATACTTGGTAAAAATCCTCGGAATATGAGTTATGTCGTTGGTTTTGGCAAAAAATACCCGAGACGTGTGCATCACAGAGGAGCTTCGATTCCCAAGAACAAAGTCAAATATAACTGCAAAGGAGGATGGAAATGGAGAGACAGCAAGAAACCAAACCCGAACACGATTGAAGGAGCCATGGTTGCTGGTCCTGACAAGCGTGACGGGTTCCACGATGTCCGTATGAACTACAACTACACAGAACCGACACTTGCAGGTAATGCTGGTCTGGTCGCTGCTCTCGTGGCATTATCAGGTGAAGAAATAGTCACCGGTAAGATAGACAAAAACACAATGTTCTCAGCTGTTCCTCCATTGTTCCCCACTCCGCCACCGCCCCCAGCACCATGGAAACCTTAAGGGAGCTCTAGATCTTTGTAATATCTGTCGCTGTTGCCGGAAAATTAATGAGGTAAAAGGTTTTGGGTGCGAGACAAGAAAGATTAGATGCTACAAACACAAGTCAGCCAATAGTCAACTACTAAGGATCTCATTTGGCTTTTACTAAGATACTAATCCTGGAAGGGTAAGCTTACCACGAGCATCGTGTTTTTTTTTTTTCTGGGTTTCTCATTTGTTCTTGTGAGATATTTTTTATATATATATATATATCTGTGTTTTACTCTGTATATGTTTGATACCAACTGTATTCTTTGAAAAACAATTGAATGGAACGTCTTAAACTTCGAACTTTGTTTTTTTTTTTTTTTTTTGTGTGTGCTGAGTGTGAAATTAACTGAAATACAAAGCAGTTTTCATTCATTTGATAATCTAGTTTTCGATCGGTGTATGGTGTGTTTGTGGGGGAAAATAAAACACACCTCAAACTTCAATGAAATTCTTGTTAAACAACCTCAAATGGAGGTATGCGTATGCTTGCATTATATTTATTATTGTAAAGTTATCGGTCTAATTTCACCTCAGTAGTTTCACATAACCACATATGCACATAAAGTATTCAGCAGTTTCACATAACCACAGATGCACACAAAGTAATATGTTCTATTTAATTGCAGCCAATTGGATCCAAAGTTCTAATTGCAAACAAAGTTAGGTTTCAACAGACCAATTGAACCTAAAGTTTAATGTTGTGGTCGAAATTCACAAATCTGAGTAATGACGGTTTATTGTTTATCGTAATTGTTTGGTTAGTACCGTTGATCAAACCATTACCCGGTGTAAACCGAAATTATGATCCACTTAGACCCAATTATGACCCGATTGTGAAGCAGATTGTGACCCGTTCATAATTTCGTCACTCCAAATACGAATAACTTTCCCTTTTTCGAACCCTAGAATTTCGAAGAAACAAATTGAGAGAAATTGTAGGACTTGATTTGTAGAGTGAGGTTTATCGATGGAGTTAGGTGACGATTCGCTTCAGTTGGTGCCTGTTTTTGATGAAAACAATGGTGAGTTCACTGAAGATGACGAAGAACACGAGAGGAATTTGAACGAGTTAGAGCGTGAACTGCTGGAATTTTGCGATGAGCCAAGAGTAAATAGCAATGAGGTGCCTGAAAGTGATGACGAAAGCGGCTGAGACTGGGAAGGTAACGGAGGAGAGTCACGAAGAGGAGGTCAACGAAACAGAGCAAATGTCAACTTGGGTGAAGGGTTGCTCTCAGAGGAGATGGTGTTCTTCAATGTAGTGGGATTCAAAGATGGTGTAGTCAAGTACGCCATCACAACTGGGTTCAACCTGAAGCAATATAGGTATGATAAGATGAAGTGTGCTTACAAGTGTGTAGGTGGTAAGGGTTATAGTTGGCGTATTTACTATTCTAGAACTGGTAGGAAGGATGAATGGAAGATTAAAGTCTTCCACAAAGTTCACTCCTGTTCACCGAATGGTGATTGTCAGATGATTAAAGTCCCGATGGTTGCTAGGTTATTCTTAGATAAAACTAGAGGGGAACCTGATTACTTCCTGCCAATGAAGATGGATGAATTGATAAAAGCTGAGTGGAAAGTGAGGGTTACGAGATATCAGTGCCAAGCTGCAAGGAAGAAGGCCCTGAGATGGATCAAGAAAGAGTATGATGCACAGTTTGCTCGTCTCCATGACTATGCAGATGAGATTTTTCATGCTAATTCAAACTCAACAGTAGTGATTGAGACTGCGAGAAATACAAAAGGTGTTGATGAGTTTAGAAGATTTTATATATGTTTTGAGCAGTTGAAGAGGACTTGGAAAGAGACGTGTAGACGTCTTATATGCTTAGATGCTTGCCATATAAAATGCAGAGTGAAAGGTCAACTTCTAGTAGCTCTTGGCAGGGATGGGAATAATCAGATCTACCCAATTGCTTGGGCTTGTGTTGAAGTATAATACACAGAGAATTGGAGGTGGTTCATAAGAAAACTGAGGCAAGATTTTGATCTAGGAGATAAAGATAGCTATATCATGATGTCTGACCGACATAAGGTATATAATTTATCATGTTTCGGTTATTTTAAAGATAATTTATCATGTTTTAGTGTTTTTAAAGATACTTTCTAACAGGTTTTATTTGTTTTTAAATGGCACCTAGGGAGTATTTTCTATAAAGTTGTCTTAATTTATCTTGTCTTTATTAGATTTGTCATCTACTGTCATATGTTGTTGTCTTTATGTCTTGAATAATTATTTTTCAATTACTGTGGAACCTACTATTTGTTTATTACATGTCGTAGGGCTTGGTAAGAGCAGTAGAAATGAATGGTTCCACAGATTGAGCACCGTATGTGTGTTAGACACATATACGCCAACTTGAAGAAGAGGTTCGGTAAAAAGCCTCATTTGAAACCACTTGTGTGGACACTTGCTTGGAGCTATAACGAGGCAGGGTATGCAAAGAACCTATAGAACATTGAGAACCATGACCGAAGTGTGTATAATGAGGTCTTAAAGGAACATCCAGAAACATGGTGCATGGCGTTCTTTAATCTTGGTAACTGCTGTGAAGACGTGGAAAACAACTCGGTGGAGTCATTCAATGCATCCATAACCAAAGCGAGACGTAAGGCCTTTGTTCCCATGCTTAAAACAATCAGGAGGATGGCCATGGTTCGAATCTCTAAGAGATATGAGGCTGCACTTAATCATAATGGTCTGTCCATGCCTTATGTGGAAGAGTTCTTGGCGAAGGAGCATGATAAGACACAACGCACTCTGAAACGAGTAATGTATTGCAGTGTTTGTGGTCAACCTAACCACAATTCTCATTTTCACAAGGTATCTAACTTGCTGTACTTGTTAATGGCAATGCTATTTTGTTGTTGTTTAAGTTAACTCAAACTAACTACTGCTCTTTTCATGTTTTTCAAGGCAACAGAAGGTGAGTCTAGCAGTCAGCTAATTGTGATAGAGTCAAGTCAAGTGGACTCATCATCTCAAGCAGTTCAAGTGGACTCATCTCAAGGTCAGCCATCTCAAGCGTCACTATATGATGTTGACTAAATACTTGATATCTACTGTTTGGTTTAGAAACTACTCAATGCTTTTGTTATTTGCTTCCTAGTTTTGGTTAGACATGAGAGAGTCTATGTTTTGGTAATTTTTTGGTAAAGACATAGGATTTCTCTCTGTCCTATTTACGGCTAAATTGACACAATGTAAACATTGCTTTTGGTTTTCAATGAAACATCGGTCATTGTTGTCTATTTGATTCCATGGTCATAACTTATAATCTTTTGTATTATCCATGCTTACAAAGTAGAGTTATCTTCTTGCCTTACCAATATGAAGGCCAAATTAATGCAATGAACATCACAATTACCCAAAGAAGCTTTTATCTCATCTCATTCATGCATTCACAGAAGCTTTTTTGATCCTATTCATTCATCAAAACATATAAAAGCATAGAACATTCATTTACCAAAAGAAGCTTGTTACTTTCATTCACCAAAAGCTAATACAACCAAGGTTTTGCATTGACATTGAACAAGGTTTAACATTGAAACAATATTTCAAACTGAGACATTGAAACAAACATTTCATACTAGAAGTTTAAAGCTAATACAAGCAACTACAAAGCATACAATCAAGAGCACAACTATCTTCGTAACCCAAGTCTTAGCATCCATCAAAACTTTATCAACACTCTCCATTATGTCACTCTCAAACTCTCTTTGTAACTTTTCAATTTCCAACCTTGAAGTAATGAGCTCTTGATGAAGACTCTCCATTTTCGAATCCAAAATCTCTAATTCACCAACTATTGCTTCATCCATCCACTTGAAAACATGCTTGTCATCTTCAAGCTACAGCCAACACTCAATTAATTCAACAAATATGAACATCTGAAGCTTAAAGCTGGTCACGAAAATAACAAATATGAATTCTGAAGATATTCACAAATCAATTTTACCCTCTTAGCCGCTGCATATGAACATCGGAAGAATTTCTGGTTAGGATTGTTTTTCGAATTTGAAAGCTTCAGCTCAGTTCTTTCTCCACACCAGCAGCGACGAGTAACACCATCTACCCTCCATGTACCATCACCTGAAGACTCACTCGTTGTACCTGAATTTTTGCTCATTTTCGATATCATACAAAATTCTCCTTTTTGATTTACGTTTTGAAAGTCGATAATTTGATTCTTCAACGGCGAAGCTTTTACCAATCAATCGGGTTCATAGGCGACAAAAACAGGTCATATGTTTCGGGTCTGAAACCATAAACCGGTTTGGTTTTACGGTTTCACCGATAACCAATACATAACCCACAAAATTGAAATGTGTGTTTAATTACACTCATACGACAAACTCGAGGTGAAATTAAATAGAGCACACTACTTTGCGTGCATTTGTGGTTATGTGAAACTACTGAAGTGAAATTAGACCGATAACCCTTATTGTAATCAAATTCTTTCAAAGTAACTACAAGAAAACATGACGAATTACGATGAAAATTCTCATCACTTTGAAACCGTCAATTTTTTTTACGAGTATTAATGGTTTTACACAAAAAAAAACTCCATCAATACAACCAGAAATTTAAGACCGATTTATGATGATCGCCATATCATCTTAATAATCTTATGGTTTTATGACTGGTTCCAACGATTTAGGATAACTGCTGATATCCGTCAGAATCTTCCAACGGATTCTGACGGATATCAACTACTTTTTGACCTTCTCATTGCGCATTAAACCTTTGCAATGTGATTGTTCTAAATATGACCGTTTAACTATCTCGACGGTATTGTTGTCAGTTTCCTTCGAGTCATCTACCAAAAACTCATTTCTTCACGAGTGTACATATACTATTCACTCTCATTCCATATAATTATTTTGATCTTCATGGATAAATCGCAATAGATCCATTGACTGGTTTGCTTATGGAAGAATTTTCATAAGGGTTGGAGCAGTTTATGGAATCCGCATCAAATCAACGCATCACCCTTGAGTCTACTAAGATGTTTTGTCCATCGCTGTCATAATATAAGGTTTATCCAGTATCAAATGTTTGGTGGCATCTTAAGAGTAAAAAAATTTATACCAAGTTATAAGGTTTGATATTCCCATGGGAAGAATGAGTCAAATGATGAATTATGTTAGTACTAGTGAATATGGTAGTGTTGGTTTGGGTATGCAATCAATTTTACAGGTTGAAGATAATAAGAGATATTTCATATGGTTCATAATCATTTCGTGATATATTCCATCATTTACTAAGGAAGAAAATATGGGAGAAGATCATAATTTAGATTCCCAAAAATTATTTGATATGTTGGATACAACTAAATAGCCATTCTACAATGGCTATAGAGATGGGCATTCTACTCTATCAAATTACAACAAGATTGATGAATATTATGATATGATTATGATGTACCTCATTTTTATCGGTTTTTAACACTTATTTTACATGGTTTTATTGAGTTAAAGTACGTGTTTTAGATTTTTTTTAGTTTGTTTTAGAGTCTTTTCAGGTCATATGTCACATTTGGAGAAGATGAGCTGTTTTGAGTGAAAACGAGCATATGGAGATGCAAAACCCTGCAGAAACGTAAGAATTTTGGCTTCCGTTGAAAGACTTTCCACCGTTGGACATAAGATAGCCACATGAGTTAGCTTTCATTTGGAGGTGGTTTGAGAGCAATCGGACAAGTGTTTAGGAAGATATGATAATTTTACCAAAGATGTGTCATTCTGGCCGAGAACAGACACCACCAGAAGATGCGCCGACCTGAGGATCGACCTGCTAAAATCAAGATCGACCATTCTACCTGTTGATCGACCGATCTGCACCCAGATCGACTGTTTTGACCCTGATACGCGAAAAACTCTGTTTTGACTTTTTATTTGACCTGGTTTGATTTAAGTTGTATTAGGTCAATCCCTGAGATATAAATACAGAGGGTTGGCCATTTTTGAAAGGAGAGACTCTTTTAGCTACTTTTCTTTTGTTCCTTGAAGCTCTAGGGAGAAATCTCTTTCTCCACCACTTTTGGAGAAGATTTCTGAACCCTATTTACTTTTAATTTAGTTTATCGTTATGTTTATTTATTTTTCTTCTTTGTTTGTTCTTTCTTCTATGTCTGCTTAGTTTCAAAATCAAGTTTAGGGTTATTGTAGGGTAGTTAGGAATTGATAAATTAGGAAAAAATAGGTTGTTGCTTGATGTGTTCTCCATTATGATCTTAATGCCTAGGTTAGAGTAGCTGACTAGCCTATGATCTTAGATTACCTAACTCTCCACAAGCTTGTTAGGTGTTTGAACCTCTTTAGATGAGCAATTAATTCTTAACCACGAAAGTTGATGTTAAGGCTAGTTGTGGACATATTAGACCCTTTCGATAATGCATGCTTACATTTCTAGGACCAACGACAGTTAGGATTGCTAGGTTCTTAAACAGAGTAGTAGGCATAATGACAGTGTGTTTGCTATATTTCTATGTCTAAGTCGAGAATTGGTTGTATATTGTGCCCTGAATAGTTTCCTGATTTCGATTTCCTGCTTCTTGATGAATTCTCGATGCTTAATGCCTCTATTTATTAGTTTTACATCTTTTATTGTATTGTTTAGTTTCCATCATTATTTGAATTGTCTTAGCTTAAGTTTTGTCTAAATATTGATAGTGTAACCATTGGTCTTCGTGGATTCGATCCTTAAGTACTACATCGATACGATACGCACGAGAGATTAAATTGGTATAATTAACCTTGTATCAGATTACTGATTTAGTGAAGGTATTTCTGCTAGAAGATAATATAACACCAATTTCGTACTATGAGATATATAAATTGGTTGCAACACTTGGATTACTGTATCATATGATAAATATTTTCATTGATAATTGTATGATCTACTAAAGGTAAGATTTAAATAATTTGCAATGTCACTTTTGTAAATCTTGATTTTAGGAAATTGGTGGTAGAGTCTGAGTCCATATAAACAGATGAGGTATTTGTCGTTAATTAAGAAATTGAAAAGGTTATATCAATCATAATGAATCGTGGATGTAATGAGATGATATGCAGAACATACTTCAGACGAGTAAATTGTAAGAGAATAGGAATGTATATCTAATTTTGAGTACAAGAAAAGGAATGTATTCCTCGGGTTCGGTACTGATGGGTTTAATTTGTTTGGTAAAAATGAGAGACAATATTCATTATGGCATGTGATTATGACACCTCATAAATTTTTATTGACATCGTGAATGAACAAGGAGCTTTTTTCTGTGATAATTATTGTTTAGGATGGAACATCCTAAAAGATCACTAGATTTTTGCAACTATTGATTTATGAACCAAAGCATAAAATGTTGAAGCTTGTGATATTTCTTACCAATAAAATTTCTAGATGTAGGTGGTTGTCATATGGATTATTAGTGATTTCTTAAATATGGAATGTTGGTTGGATGTACAATCCACAGTCGATTATCAATATTGTCGAAGCACATTCATGTTTAAGAAATATAGAAAAATCTTCAATCAATTACCTCATGTACCAGATAGTTATGACATATCGATGCAGCTTAGAAATTTTGGTGCATAGCATATAGTTGCATGTGGGTGTAATGAGAATGTTTTGGTTGATAGTTGTGGTGAGCATCACAAGTGGCACAAGAAGAGTATCTTTTGCGATTTACCATACTGGAAAGATTACATCCTCCATCAATATTTAGATGTCATGCATATTGAGAATTTTTTTTTTTTTATGATTATCATCAACACAATTCTTACTGCAAGAAAAGGAAAAGGAAAAAGTTTTAATCTAGATTGGATTTGCTACATATTTGTGATAAAAATGGATTCACATAAAGGGCAATAACAAAGTTGGCCTATATAAATTATGTTTATTAGTTTTTTTTATTAGCAAGCTTTCTGCGATTGGAGCATGCATAGTGTGAAATTTCCAAATGGTTGTGTTGATAGTAGAGAAGGAAAATTAAATGGGATGAAGAGTCATGATTGTTATGTTGTAATGCAACAACTCTTACCATTTGCATTTTCCCATCTTCTACAATGAAATGTGCATGGAGCGATTGATGGTATTTTTCATTATATACATTCACATTGTCTAATAAAAACATTTCATAAACAACACTTGGTGGCTAGATGCAGTTTTGTTGGATGTGTCCTTTTGAACAGTATATGTTTTCATTTGAAGAAGAAAGTCAAGAACTTAAGCAAAGTTGAAGGCTCTATAGTTGAACAAAACATCACTGAAGAAATCACAAACTTCTCTGAGTACTACTTTCCACGGTTAATTATCATGGTAATAAATTTCCAACGTGTAACAAAATAATTTTGGGATAAAAACAAGATATATCATGGTAACAAGGAACCATACATGGATAGATGGGTTTGAATTCAGTTCGAGGAGAAGGTGGAGCATGAGCTTCGAGGGTAGCAGACTCATAATCCATGGTTGGTAACTCATTTCCACTGTTTTGTCCCTAGTGTGAAATGAAAATAATGAAGGAGATACGAACTTAGCTTACATTTATATTGATGGTAACACGGTATAAACCAAAACAAATAATTTTTTTTGGATAAGAAAGAAGTTAAAATGGAAATGAGAAATAATTTTTTTTGGATAAGAAAGAAGTTACATACCAATGGTGAGTTATATGGTTTACAAAGAAAAAAGTAGATGATAGAAAATAGTCATACATGGGATATTGGTGAACTCTGTGGGGACCGTGTAGGATTAAGTGGTGAGTGCATTTCTTCACTCTGATGTACCATCAGTTTTTTGATTACTTGTAATAGACTGTAAAAAAAAAAATACATTTTAGGAAAAGGAAAACATAGAGTTGGAGGGTAGCACGAGTGGGGAAACAATTTTTACATCAATTGAGCCGATGGTTTCGGATCCACCCTCAACTTCGTTCCCATCTCTCGTATGATTTTGAATACATTAGTTATTTCGTTAATATATTAGTTACTTGCTAAGCCTAGTGTTGAATCTTGCAATACATAAACATAAAATAAGAACCATTTACTATAGACATAGTATCTTCATCACCATCCTCTTGCTTGACATCTTCACCAACAACACCATTATGCAAACCATTTGTAAGGACATCATCCTCATCAACTACAAGGCTTTTTAGCTACAAGAAAACATATTTACATCAAACAAGGTATAATTATAGAAGAAATTTATATATATATATATATATATATATATATATATATATATATTGAGTATNTATATATATATATATATATATATAGACTATGCATTTACCACATATTTTGATAGACTTTGAGGGGATCTAGATAAACCAAGGATAACACCTTCCTAGTCTTTGCGCTTGCTTTAGTTTGGTTAACATTATTAGTGGTTAAAATAAATATTTTAGGTAATTAGAAATTTACTTTTCGAAACACTTACATAATAAATTATTGTTATTTCATCCACTAATTCTATAACATGAATGAGTTGTTTTGTTGGGTAAAATATGCTAAGTTTGGGCATGCTGCTGATCTTTGTGGCCACAATTTAGGGAAGCTTGAGGAATAAAAATGAAAGATTTAGGTTTATCAATCCCTTTGGTGATGTTGGAAACATACCACTTCATGAATTGCTCAAAGCTTGAAATCAAGAATATTGGACAACAAAGCAAAATGTGTGCATACATGATAGGAAAAGGGCACTTTGTCCCCTGGACAATCTATTGATATACTTCATTTTTGTCGGTTTTAAACTCATTAGTTCGTATGTTTTCAGAATATTTTTTGGTATTTTAGAGTCTTTTCAGGGTGGAAAACAGGTTTAATTTGGATTATACCCGCGGAGCATGGTTTGGAACGAATCAGAGCAATTTCTAGAATTTAAGCAGAAGAACGTTGATCGATCGATCAACACCATAATTGATCGATCACTCTCCTCAGCGAGAGCTGCGCACAACCTGCGGATCGACCTTGCACTCGAGGATCGACCGATCAAGCTGTTCGAAGGATCATGCTCCCGACCTTGAGATCGACCAAGTTCACTAGGAGATCGACCGTTCAACCATGATTGATCGATCAACCCCTTGATTGATCGATCCACGAAGCTGCAAGAAATAAAACCTAAATTTTCCTATTTTGTACCTACAAGTTTTAGGACCTATAAAAGGCTCTTTTTATTTTATTTTGCAATACATAATAGTTCTATTACGGTTGAGAGAGTTTTCTGTAAGCAGGGAGAAGATTTCCTTATATAATTTTGAGAGGATTTCTGAAACCTATTTTGTTATTCAATTGCAATTTCATGTTTTTTTTCATCATGTCTTTGTTTCTACTTTGATCATGTATGAGTAGTTTCATAATCAGGTTTAGGATTTCTAGGGATCTAGGAATCGATGATTGGGGATTAAATAGGTTGTGATGATTAGAAATTCTCCATCTATATTTGTGTGTAATGCTTAGATTAGCTCGATCACATAGTCTATGATATTAGGTTATTTACTTTCCAAAAGCCTGTTAAACGCCTGAACTAGTATAAATGAGCAATTGAACTTAACCAACGACAATTGATTGTTAGAATTAATTGTGGACAGATTGAACCTATTCGATAGTGCCTATTTGCATCATTAGAGCCAACGACAATTATGATTTCTAGGTTGCTAAATTGAGTAATAGATACCACGACAGTGGATTTATTAGATTTCTATGTTCAAGTCGAGAATTGTGTTTAAGTGTTCCTGAATAATTTCCCTGGTTAGATTCTTATTTTCTGATGATTACTCGATGTCTGATGCTTTTTAATATTGTTTGACAATCATTTTAGTTTTTAGTTTAATCATATTCAATCATAATTTTGGTATAGCTTAAATTACAATTGAGTAGTCGATAGTGCAATTCTTAGTTCTCCATGGATTCGATCCATAAGTACTACTACACTTGCTGTGCACTTGCAGTAGATTTATAAGGTTAAAACCTGACCGTGTCACCTATTTCTTTCCTAACTTCCTTGTATTCTTACCTAATTATGGGCCAAAGCAGGCATGACTAAGGGAAGCTCGATCATAAGTGACTTGCACTCTACAACCCGCTTTGGCTTTTGTGGGAATGTCAAGGATGTTGTGATGATACCTCCAATGAACATTTGAGCTTCACCGATTAATTTGACCATGTTATCCACCAAAGCATATAGTTCCTCATTTCTCCTAGGCAAATCCTCTTCCAGCAGATCAATACAATGTCTGACCAGATGATTGATTCAACTTCGACTTGCGGTAACAAAACAATTACTGATATAATAAGAAATAAATATTACTACTATTCGATATAGTTATCGGATAATATGAGAGACTATCAATATTTTACTAATTACCTAGCATTCGACATCAATTTCCCATACGTTACCAAGCCTGAAGCTTATCCCTTTCTTTGTAGGATTTCCAAGCTAACCATCTTCCTCCCTTTCAGATATATCATCAACTGATGGAGGTGGTTGGTTCTGAATAGTATATATGGCCTACACAAAGACAAGTTGAAGAGCGCCAAAAAACTTTGGACTGTAGCACTAAGAGAGAAATAATAGAAGAAAAATAAATAAAGGTTTTCAAAGAAAAAAACCAAAAAAAAGTAGGACTTGTTCAAAAATAATCTATCCTCTTGATAGTTTAAAATCACAAATTTTATTTTTCGTACTTCAGAATTATTTATATTTTTGTTTTGTATAAAAATGTTTGATAAACTTCTCCTTTTACTATTTTAAAAACTAAAATATGAAATATAATTATAGAATAGATTTTATATAAAGTCTCGAGAGTAGACTTTATGTGAAGCCTCGAGAGTAGACTTTATGTGCAGTCTCAAACGTGTAGATTTCTATTTCACACTTCACAAAGTTATAAGTGTAATTGTGTGTCCTGTTTTTTTGTTTTTTCATGTATGAGTATATTGTAATTTCACTACTCTTTTGAGTAACTTTTTGCACTTGACTCAAGTTAACGTCTAATTTTGTATTCACAACTAAATTTTAGGTCAATTTAAGTAATATTCACAAAAATATTTGAAAAGTTGTAAATAAATCAAATCTAACAATTTTACATGTAATATATCTCATGCTTTTAAGATAATATATCTTTTATAATCTAGTTCATGTAGTGGAGAGGTCAAACTCTATATTATAGTCATTAATTAGATCATTCTAACCACCTGACTAGGAAGAAGTCGACACTTTTTAAACAATCTCAAAAAATATTATTTGAGTTATTCTTATAATTATTAGACTAAATCGTCCATCTATTTTTTATAAATTTTTTCTTTAATATAATGTCCATCTATTCTTTATATAATGATCCACAATTTAGTTCGCGTATAACAAAAGTTTTCTAATACATAAGTATATAATATGTACGTTTATCCGATTATATAGGACACACATTATTTGAAGCAAGCTCCACATCTATTTTAGAGGATAAAAAAAGTATAATTTGAAAAGAAATTGTTTGATAAATTATAGCAATCGATCATGCATGGTGTATCCAATGTCCATCCAAAAAAAGCTCAAGCAAAAAAGATGTCGAGACAATAGCAAGGTTCTTGGACAGATGATCATTCACCTTTAGTATCAGATTCAGTGGTATTTCAACTCTTCTTTTCTCTAATAAAAAAAGAAATTAATGAAGAAAATTTCAAGTGTATAAAGTTGGCTACATACCCCTCTAAGTTATTCTACTTAGTGGGTATAAAACATAAAGCTTCTTTATGCAAAAGAAAAGATATGTATGCTCTTTTTCTTGCCTGATATAATTATTATATTTTTTTTTGTAAGATGCATCTATCTGATTCTGGTCGTGTACTAAAAACATGACCGCTACTTTTGTTGTTATAAGCTTATCATTACTTTCGATCTTTCAACTTGTAAGCTTCTTCTTCCACCAAACCTTCTCTTTCTTGCAATCTAAGGAACCTCCTCTTGTGTTCTTTTGATTTTCCCTGAAATGCGTTACAGATTTTTCTTCATTTTTCTGTTTTTCTTTTTTTCGTTCAACAACAACCAATCATGGGGCTTCACGAGTTCCAACCAACAACCTCAATTCTTCAAGCTTATGCAAAAATCTCTCTCCGGCTACGCTTTGTCCTCTTGGAACCTCTCTGCCAACTACTGTAACTTCACTGGTGTAACCTGCGATGGCCAAGGGTTAGTCACAGATCTTGACTTTCACGGTTGGTCACTCTCTGGAATTTTCCCAGATGGGATTTGTTCTTACTTTCCAAACCTTCGTGTTCTTCGTCTATCTCATAACCATCTCAATGAAAGCAGCAGCTTCCTCAGTACCATACCTAACTGTTCACTTCTTCGAGAGCTAAACATGAGCTCTCTCTATCTCAAAGCCACTCTTCCGGATTTTTCACAGATGAAATCGTTAAGAGTCATCGACATGTCTTATAACTTCTTCACCGGTAGCTTCCCGATGTCTATCTTCAACCTCACGGACTTAGAATATCTCAATTTCAATGAGAATTCAGAGCTTGATCTCTGGACTCTTCCGGATTATGTCTCTAAGCTCACCAAACTCAAACGCATGCTCCTGATGACATGTATGCTCCATGGTAATATCCCAAGATCCATAGGTAAATTGAGTTCTCTTGTTGACCTTGAACTTAGTGGAAACTTCCTCTCCGGTGAGATTCCTAGAGAAATCGGGAATCTTTCTAACCTAAGGGTGATTGAGCTCTACTATAACTATCACTTAACCGGGAGTATACCGGAGGAAATCGGAAATCTCAAGAATATAACGGATATAGATATCTCGGTTAGCAGGTTAACCGGAAGCATACCGGAATCAATCTGCAGTCTTCCAAAACTCCGAGTGCTTCAGCTCTACAACAATAGTTTGACAGGTGAGATTCCCAAGTCACTTGGAAACTCAAAGACCTTGAAGATTTTGTCTCTCTATGACAACTACTTAACTGGTGAACTCCCTCCAAATCTCGGATCCTCCTCTCCAATGATAGCTCTTGATGTCTCGGAAAATCGCCTCTCAGGTCCTCTTCCGACACAAGTTTGTAAATCCGGTAAGCTTTTGTACTTCCTTGTCCTCCAAAACCGGTTCTCTGGTTTGATTCCTGAGACTTACGGGAGCTGCAAGACCCTCATACGGTTCCGTGTCTCGAGTAACCGGCTCGAGGGACCTATACCACAAAGAATTATGTCTTTGCCTCATGTCTCCATCATAGACTTGGCTTACAACTTCTTGTCAGGTCCAATACCTAATGCCATTGGAGGTGCTTGGAATTTGTCAGAGTTGTTTATGCAGGGGAACAGAATCTCTGGTATTATACCTCACGAGATCTCTCATACCACCAATCTTGTGAAGCTTGATCTCAGTAACAATCAATTGTCTGGTCCAATACCTTCAGAGATAGGAAGACTCAGAAAACTGAACTTACTTGTGCTTCAAGGCAACCACCTGGATTCTTCGATACCTGAATCACTTTCTAATCTCAAATGTCTCAACGTTCTTGATTTGTCGAGTAATCTTCTCACCGGAAGAATCCCGGAAAACCTCTCGGAGTTGCTCCCAACCTCAATTAATTTCTCCAACAACAAGCTTTCTGGTCCTATCCCTATCTCATTGATAAGAGGAGGTCTTGTAGAAAGCTTTGCGGATAATCCAAGTCTCTGTGTTCCTCCAAATGCTGGTTCATCCGATTTGAAGTTTCCCATGTGTCAAGAGGCTCGTAGTAAGAAGAAAATAAGCTCGATCTGGGCCATTCTTCTCTCGGTCATCATTCTTGTCCTAGGAGGAATCATGTTTTACATGAGAAACCGGCTGAGTAAAAACAGAGCAGTAATAGAGCAAGACGAGACCATGGCTTCTTCTTTCTTCTCGTATGATGTCAAGAGTTTCCACCGCATAAGTTTTGATCAAAGAGAGATTCTCGAAGCTCTTGTGGACAAGAACATTGTAGGTCATGGTGGTTCAGGTACGGTTTATAGAGTAGAGCTTAAATCCGGTGAAGTAATAGCCGTGAAGAAACTATGGAGCCAAAGCAGCAAAGACTCAGCTTCAGAAGACAGATTACATTTGAACAAGGAGTTGAAAACCGAAGTTGAGACCCTTGGAAGCATTCGCCATAAGAACATTGTGAAGCTCTTCAGCTATTTCTCAAGTTTGGATTGTAGTCTTTTGGTGTATGAGTACATGCCTAACGGTAACTTATGGGACGCTCTTCACAAAGGTTTAGTTCATCTTGAGTGGCGTACACGTCATCAAATCGCGGTTGGAGTCGCTCAAGGATTGGCTTACCTTCATAATGATCTCTCGCCACCAATCATTCACCGCGACATCAAATCGACAAACATCCTATTGGATGTAAACTATCAGCCTAAAGTTGCAGATTTTGGCATTGCAAAGGTGTTGCAGGCTAGAAGCAAAGACTCTACCACAACCGTCATCGCTGGAACTTACGGTTACTTGGCACCAGGTAATCTATATTATCTTTTTAGAAATTAATTCGTAGAACAAACAGGTAGATAGTGACATATCCCACATCAGAGTCACTTTAACCTAATACATATATGATCTAGGCGCCGTTTTACTCATTTTACTCATTGCCCATTGTTTTGAGTTGAAAACCCTAAGTTCTTACAAACATAAGTTATAAGAACATTGATCTAATGCTAAATATGGTTTCTAAGCTAGTGCTATATCCTATATGGAAAGTTGAAGTCATTCTAATCCAATATATATAATTTAGGGTCATTCCATTAATTGTTTTTAGGTGGAAGCTTATAATTTGTCGTACCTATTACATTTTATCCCATTATTAACAATTCTAAACTTCTAGTATTAACCAATTTATGATATGGATTTAATGATGGCAGAATATGCATACTCCTCCAAAGCAACGATCAAATGCGACGTGTACAGTTTCGGGGTGGTGTTAATGGAGCTAATCACAGGGAAGAAACCAGTTGAATCGTGTTTCGGAGAAAACAAGAACATTGTGAATTGGGTGTCAACAAAGATAGATACAAAAGAAGGATTGGTTGAGATTTTAGACAAGAGATTATCAGAATCATCAAAAGCAGACATGATTAACGTTTTACGTGTAGCAATCCGTTGTACAAGCAAAACTCCAACAATCCGACCTACCATGAACGAAGTCGTCCAGCTTCTGATTCATGCAGCCCCTAAAGGAGGACTCGAAATGAATTCAAAATCCACAACTAAGATTATGGATGCAATAGTATCAGATCATGTTACACAAACAAGACTCTAGTTATGATACTTTCTCGTGAAAAGGTGTAGCAACCTTTAAACTTATCCTGTATTTAAATTTATATAGTAGACGAAACTGGTTATATAGTCTTATAATCCTTTTATGTATTTAACATCTATCCTCTTAAAGACTTTGGTTATTTTCCAGTTTCGCTTCTTCGATGTCAAATCATCATCAGCAAGAATACTATGGAATTTTTGAAAAGATAAGAATAAAGAGAAATAGGTAAACAATACTATGGAAGAATATGAGAATATATAATTTAGTAGCTGCTTCAAAATAACGCATAGAATCTTATTTTAGTATGTAGACCCACTAATGAGTCGTAATAATTCACAAGCTCTTTTTTCTCTTTTATTCATCAGTTAGTGGAACTTCTTTTTTGATTGCATGGCAGAGAAGTGGATTCTTGACTTTCAATTATATAAACATTAAAATAGAAAAAGCATATTCTATATATATATAGATGGATGAGTCATCGCCATTTTGTCTCTATATATCAACTAAGTGACAAAGTTGAAAGCATAAGATTCATTATTAATATGTCTTGCTTCTGCTTATGGGATTTGAAATGGTTGGAAACGAGTACGCTTACGGGAGATTTATGACTGATAAACAGTGGCGGGATAGACTCAGGAAATACGTTCACATCAACATAAGTAAAATAAACGATTGCTGATTGCTGCAACTATGATTATATGTTTATCGGTGATCGCTGAAAGATGAACTGCAGGTAAAATGATCACTGCCATCCAGTTTTACGATATCTCAAGTTTGTATTCTAGTGAAAAGCAAAGGAAGGTACGTAAAATCTATATATATACTAAAAGTAAAAATTTGTGGTCTCCAATACCATTTACATCAGCATTTCAAATTTTTTCTAACTTTGTTTCTTAAACTGCCATGTCAGCAAATTGACCAAACATTAGTTTAAAATCATGTTTAATTGACTTGATTAAATGATCCAAAACAAGGAATTCCTACCGTCTATTTCTTAGTGGCAAACATTACAGCTATTTGCTTACGTTAAAAATATAATCAATTCAATACGTTGAAAAACATTCATAGGAATACAAAAGGTTTATTGGCCATAATTCTCTATTATTGAGAGGATATGTAAAGTCACTGAAATTTTAAAAAATCAATAAAAAGGTTGAGATACAATCACAGTTTGACAAAGAAATAATTAATAGCGTACAGAATGTTAGGGTAAAAAAACTCAAAACAAGATGATCGATATTACATCATGAATTACAAAAAGAAAATGAGGAGGTTAAGCAAACAATCCTATAAGATGCAGACCAAAAATATATTTTCTCCATTATGCTTATGTGATCATGATAGGAAACCAAAGGTACATTTTATGTTGCTATCAATCATAAGTTAACTATTGCTTTTATCCTAAAATAATCCTTTCTATCTAGAATTTTGTTTTAACTAGCAGAAAATGAGGATGCAATACCTAGAATTTTGTTTTAACTAGCGAAAAATGAGGATGCAATACTCGAGATCATGCTTTTTAGTTTGTCAAATTCGCCAAATTCGGTAATGATATTCTCTATTTTATTTGTTCATTTTCCATAGACATGAATGGGTGGGGTTTAAGAATTTTAGTTAGGGACTAAGAACGAAATGTTTATATTTTATTTTGTGTTGGTCTTTGATCTGATCACCATCTCAACCACGTAGCAGGAAAACATAAGCCATGATATTTAAAATGCTCTTTTTTCATTACTGCATGTCTAAAGTTTAACATGGAAGAGATAATAGAGATATTTAGGAGATAGTAAAAAGAAGGATCTAGGGTGGTTGATAACACTAACAAATGAGGTACAAATACATCTTAATCAAGCTCCCTTCAAGGTATATATTGTCAATTAAACCGGCTAAATTTTTTCAAAAATATTTTCAAATACTTTCAAACAAAATAAATGAATATTATAAAGTCCAAAAGTTAACATTTCACTTTACAATATTATAAACCAAATATCATTTTTGAAGATTTTAGGAGTTTTATAATAAACAAATATTTTTCAAAACTGTAGGAATATGATTTTTATGGTGATCGTTTTTTATTTGAATATATTTTTTCTAAAGATGTATGACGTAAAATACAACTCAATTAATTTATTTCAGTATTGATTATTTTAAAAAATATCAGAAAATTTATCATATAAATATGTTCTAAAAGTTATGTATAATAAATCAAAATTTACAATTATGCAAGAAAATTTCTAAATAAAAATAGTTATTTGACGAAAAATATAATTTAATTTTCCATACATTTTTTATTATGCAGAAATGTTTATTAATAATTTACTAATATTATTTACAAAATAAGAATTAATTAATTAAAATATAAAAATAGTTTTAGCATTAAATTTTAAATTTTATGATAATAATAAAAATAAACAATCGATATAACATAAGATCGGTCATAGTCCGGTATAACTTCTAGTAATATAAAAACAGTAAAGGATGGACATTTGACAATTAATGGCTTCTATTGTTTATTTTGATATGGGCTTAACTTCTTATTAGGCTACGGGAATTATTCTTAAGTTGTGTATTGCCTATTGACAAGTCCCCAAGTGTCTATAAAGAATAACTCAAAGTCTCAAACCTAAACGACAAAGTTGAAAGAGCTTGAATGGAGTGAGGAAGCAGTCCCCATGTGATCACGTTACTGCAAGTTTTAAGGTGGAAGAAGTAAGCAGTATAGATCTAGAAGAGATAATATATTATGAGTATTTAACTCAAAATCAATTGATAATAACCATATTTTTTATATAGTAGAGTATAAAACTTTTTTTTTGGTTAGTACCGAGTATTCTAACCTACTTGGGAGTTTGTGGGACCGCTTTGGATCTCCTCACGCATCGTGTCCAGACTAGCACGCGGACCCTGTAGAGTCCACCGTCGTGATCCCGGAGAACTGTAGCCTGCAGTGGCCGGGATTCGAAGACAGGTGGCGGAACTCACAGCCATCAGCCCTTTACCACCAAAGCTAGAGGCCCCGGTTGAGTATAAAACTTTTTTTTCAATATATTCTTACAAGAGGACATGAGTACATATATATCTCGATCACTTTTATCTCTTTAGCCGTTTCTTTATAAACAAATCCGGTTATGTTTTCATTTACGTCAATGCTTCTCTTCCCATTGAACAAACAAACACCCTCATTCCACCAAGAAAACCGTCGATCATGGCATCCACCGCGGCCGCCGTGGTATCCATCATTGGCGGCAGAGAGCAATGCAATAACCGGACTGCTAGTGCTGGATGAAGACTGCCATTTTAACACTGTCTACATTGATGAATGAGATAGTGACTGAGGGAGAGATTGATTGAGATTATCAGAATGGGGAAAAAATATATTTCCTTTGTTGAAAAGGGCAGACAATTTACTTTACCTTTCAAAGCAAAAAACAACATACTAATTCCAAGGGTTTTTCTTATTATAATCAAAATCCAAACTAATTCCTTACAGATTTTATTCGATCCTTCAGAGAGTTTTTCAGAAGTGTCCTAACTTCTCCACAAGCTTCTTCTCTAGCGCCATCCTCACCTTCATAAACAAACCGTATTTCGAAGACACGTTCTCGTCTCCTGCTTTTACTTTGAGCGTACAGTTCAGAGATGTCTTCTCCAATTTGTCTTCGTAGAGATATGAGATAGGCACAAAGCTTCCTTTTTTGTTGCAGAGCCAGCCATGAGCAGCCCTCAGTGCAGCTCCAAGCGATGCTGAATCTGTGCTCACAAAAACACTTTGGTCAATCCATAAAGAGATCAGCAAAGCAAAACTAACGAGATACAAGTTGTTTGTATGTTAAAAGAGTTACCAGGCCTCTGGACAGTATATACATCACACCCGAAGATTGCCGATATCAGACTCAGAATATTTTCGTTAGCAGATGCACCTCCAGTGGCTATTATTCGGATAGGAGGGGAAGGCATACCAAATCTTTCGGTATGAGCCCGTTTTGAAAGAAACTGCCCTTCAAGCAATGCCCTAACCTGAGAGGAAACAATACATTGGGGTACAATCAAACTCTATGTAATTGCCTTGTGGGCACTGCATAGAAAACTGTATGAGCTGAGTGTGTGTGCACTTGCTTACTTCTGAGGGAGGATCAAACTCATCGACCTCTTGTTCCTTCACACCCTCAAGAGACTCTCCAGAAAAGTTCTCAAGAATGTAACGGTGTGAGCCAACTAAGAATTGGGAAAAACATAAGCTATAGGTTGTCGAGAGCAATGGCGTGGAACAGCGAATAACTAAAAAACATACCGGGTAGAGGAGGAAGAATTTCATTTTCAGTGTAGTAGAAGCCGAGTTTCCCATCTAATGAATTCAGTTGTGCATTAAGAAAACATAATACTTGAGTATAGATGAAATCAAAAGGATTATGAAATAGAAACTTACTGTTTAGTGGCTGTGTTTGCTGCAAATACTTATTGAAGACATCCCAAGATCTCTCAGCACAACGGTCACGAATTTCTGAAACAGAACGTCACATATTCTGTATTGTTACTGAGGACCAAACAAAGCATTGGATAGCGGAAGTTTGTAGTCATGATTACCTTCACGGGTGAGAGAAGCATTCTTGTAAACCAACATTACCATATAACTATTAGGGTCTACGGGATTAGGTAACACATGGCCCTCAAGACTGGGTTGATGTTCTTTGGTAATACCAAATACCTGGCAGAGTTTACAATGTTCAACATGCGAAATTGTAAGAATCCTAGTCCCTTTCTGGATTAACTAACTAAAAAGCTGTACAAGAATCAAGAGCCTTGCCGTGTCACTGGTCCCAAGACTGATCGCCAAATCTCCAGGAGTACTAAGAGTTAGACCTGCAGTACATTCCAAAAAAAGGTGCAACCTCATCGACATCTTCTTTTTCATATATGAACTCTGATCAAATCCAGTTGTAAATACACTTCTATCTAATCATAATTGTTGCTGTTGGTTTAAAAAAGCTAAATAAATGGAATTGTGTAAGTCTATAGGAACTTCTCCCCAAGAATATGTATTGAATCTGTACCTGCCAAGCTATTAGGATTATCTCCTGACCACTGCACCACCACACAATTCTTTTCAAAACCGAACCTGCAGCAAAACCAAAAGAATTTCTGTATCTGGCATGTGAAACTGCAAGAATCTTAAAGTTAAGTGTTGAAAGCACACTGAAACTTCTGAGTATTATCATTCACAGTGAGTATCTCTACCAATTCCACCATTTTCCTTTAACCAGTTTATAATTCCCAGTCTCGAAGATACAATCCTTATCTCAATGGACACTAACCTATGAACAAAATACTGAGAAATCGAGCCAGCAGTAGCATAAGCTGGTGCTAACTTTCCAAGTTTTTCCTCCAAACCTGGAGCTGTAGCCTGCAAATGAAGCCAATTAGAAAACAGCTACTTGTGGAGTATTAACTACATATACCTCAGAGCCGATACACATAAATCCCACATACCTCTAAAGCAGCTTTAGACCAATATCGTTTTTTTATATCCATCAAATTCATCCCAGCTCCATCAGTTTCATCAATGCAAGCATAATCTCCTATTAACAAAGATGCCATGAAGGAGCTAACAAGTGATATCCTCTCTGTGTTTTTATACGTATCCTCCTGTGTAGTAAAAAGCTTTCTTATCTGCGGGCCAGTGAATCGCTCATAAGCACGAGAACCAGTGATTTGGGACAATTCCATAGCCCCTCCCACTGCATTTTCTATCTCTTTACACTGTGTTGTTGTGCTACTATCCATCCATATAGGAGATTCAGTGACAGAGAAAGCAGTTTCCAATTGATCCTTCAAAGATCTATTTGAATCCAATGATCTCAATATCTGAGAACTACCTTTTTGCCAGTACACACTACCATGTTGTTGCCCACTTCCTGATACTGCAACGACTTTGTGGAAATTGAAATTGGCCTTGGAGAGCTTATGGAGAATTAGATCCAATGCCTCTACCCACATTAGAGTTGGTGACACAATTCTGCCATTCACAGTTGTGTCTCTGTAAACCCCATCTTTGGTTTTGTAATGGGGAAGTTCCGAATCAAAGTGAACGAGTTCGGTCGTAACAATGTTAAGGCCTGAATCCAACACTGTTGCTTTCAAGGACCTTCAATGGCAACAAAACAAAATCAATCAGTAGATTGCTCCTGAATTTTACTAAATTGACGATCAAACTAACGAATTTCAAATTGAACGAACAGATCATAATTACTGTCGGAAATTTAAATCGAAACAAAAACACAAATTTCTCTAAATACGGAAACTAAAACAAGTGGTGGAACATACTGAGTAGAGCTGTCTAATCCGAGGAAAAGGGAATCTGGAGGACAAGAGAGATCCGCCATGGTTGATCGAAATTTCACAGGTCTACGAGAAGAGATATGATCAGAGATGTGTCTTTTTTATAAACTCGCTAATTCAAATGCATTAACGGGATAAGAGCCCGACTTCACATAAGTTTCCGATAAATGAGATCAGATACATATAATTACGTTCAGATTTTGACAAAATCATTTTGACATAACTTTTCTATTAACTACTAGTACTAAACTACTCCAAATTACTCTCAGGTGGTCAGGATGATCCAACTAATGACTTGGCACCAAGATTCGATTTCTACCCATTACATTATAATAGATTAAAAAAGGAATTTTAGGGGTGGGTTTTAGGTTATGGATCGGGTCTTGTCAATCCAATATTGACAAAAAAAAAACTACTTAATCTCATAAAACCGATAACTTATTTCATTAGTAACTAGGAAAACATAATATAGAAAAGTTTGGGATATATTACTACTTCAGTTAGATTTTCTAATAAGTTTTTCCTTGTTTCCAAAATATTACTAATTTTGTCGTATTATAATGAGATAATTACTAGAATAGTCTAACAAGATAGGAAAATTACAAATTAAATCATTTGGCATCTGTTAACAGTAGTACAAAAGGTGTGGAAGTTACAAATATTTTTCATGTTTTTCAAATATTTATAAGACTGTCATTTTGATTTAATTTTATTTTGAATTGTTAAAAAAAATAGAAAAACAAAATCAAATCCCGTAACCTCCCCATTACGTGACTTTTCCTCTTCTTTTTCATCTTCTCTGGCATTCTCTCTCAAGTCGTCTTCTTCTTCTTCTTTGTTCTTCTTCATCGTCGTCGTCATCTTCGTCTTCTCCATTCTTCTTATGCACTTCGTCAAGTCAAGGTAAGTCGTCTTCATCTTCTTCGTTGTCTTCTTCGTTTTTCTTCATCTTCTTCTTCGTTTTCAAGTTACAATGGTTTGATTTTGTTGAAATTAGAGGATGGTTGGTTGAAATTAGTGATAATAGTTTGATTTCGTTGGGTTTTAAAGATTCTAGAGTAGGAAATTTCGAAGAAATTTAGGGTTTTTTTGCGATTTTTGGTTTATAGATGCGAGTTCTGGAATTGCGGATATAGTAACCGCTCTGAAAATGATATGTTTGTATTGTGTAGGTTTGAAAGACAATGGGTATGTTAATTAGGGTTTGGAGGGAACGGGTTTGTAGGTTTTCAACGAGGAGTAGAGTCTGTTCTGTAGGTTATAAACGAGGATGAGAGTCTATTTTGTAGGTCTGTTGTGTATGTGGTTTACATGTCATTCCTTTATACGTTGCAAGTAACCTATGTAGGTTTGATGTGAGAGTTATGTAGGTTTGATGTGAGAGTTATGTAGGTTAGAAGTGATCGTTATGTGGGTTAAAAGTGAGCATTATGTAGGTTAAAAGTGAGCGTTATATAGGTTAGAAGTGGGCGGTATGTAGGTTTAATGCGAGTTATGTAGGTTTGAAGTGAGAGTTATGTAGGTTTTTGTGAGAGTTATGTAGGTTTGACGCGAGTTATGTAGGTTTGAAGTGAGAGTTATGTAGCTTTGAAGTATTTTATGTAGGTTTTGAAAAACAATTTTCATAACTTATTGATGATGATGGGTTATATATCTTTCAGTGATGGCACAAAAGGAGTATCCTGATAGACTATTCAAGGTTGGGATGACTGATTTGCAGACAAAAAGCTTCAATCATAGTTGTAAACTCCCGTTGTTTAAATAAATGTGTCTAGCTATTGGTGAAGATGCGTACACAGACATAAGGGAAAATTTTGCAGTTGGTGTTGTGCTGAAATTGAGTGAGATGAAGTATACATGGGCAGCAAAGCCAGTCCATTGGTTGCTTATGAATCAGCTTCGTATTGAAAGAAGCAATGAGATGTCGGTAGTGGTTGGTAGTCGGCCAATCAGGTTCTCTCTTTACGAATTTGAAGAGGATCTGGTATGCCCTGTGGGGTGGTCGTCGAAGGAGTGGATGTGGAGGCATCCCATGAGGAGTTTTGGACAAAGCTTGGCACGAGACATAATGCAGGTCCGGACTTCTTTGAACTGCAAAAGGCGTTCCAGAAATGCAGGTATGTAGGTTTGAGGGATATGCAAATGTAGATTATTGTATTTACTTATGTAGGTTTTATATATAATTATGTAGGTTTGTTGACTAAATTTTGTAGGGTTACGCATATCAGTGATGTAGGTTTGATATATAATTATGTAGGTTTGTAATTAGTTATGTAGGTTTATGTGATCTGTCATGTAGGTTTTAGCAGAAATCCTGAATACTATGTATGTTTAATATGGATACTATATAGGTTTACTAAAATTGCTAATATGGATACTATGTAAGTTTGCTAAAATATGGATACTATGTAGGTTTGTAGGTTTGCTAAAATTGGTGTTCCCTTATTTTTCAGAGAGTGGACTCTCGAGAGAAGGAGAATGCTAGACCTCTTTTTCCTTTTGCCTGTTGGTATTTTGGGTCTGCACCAAGGGAGCATAATCCCACTTAAAGCTGCTAAGAGGGTGTTTGATGTGGAGACTTTTAAAAGGTATCTGTGGGGTCGGGATGCCTTCTAATCCTTAATTCGATCCATCAAAGGAGCATCATATGGTGGGTTGACTTACGTATTACGTGGCTGTGTCCATGTGCTGCTGATATGGGCATTGGAGTACATCGAATGCTATGCTGAGAATTATGGTACCCGGATTGAAGGTGAGAACATTCCGCTTATCAGTTGGAAGGCATCCAGGGGTAGAGGATGTTTGGTTGAAATCTTAGAGGATGAGATTCTGAACTCAGGTGGAAAGGTATGTAGGTCTAGATAATGTAGGTTTGAAACTTATTATGTAGGTTTATATGTAAACTATGTAGGTTTGTGGAGTAGGTTGTAGGTTTCATAAAAACTGATTAATGGAAGAGTTTTTTCAGGTTCGTGTTGGTAAGTACATGGTCCAGAAGCTGGTAGATGAAATATATCCTTTCAGGCAGGGAGAGACGAGTCAGGTCTCGAAGGTCCATAATCTGATCATTGATATACTAGAGGACGCTTTAGATGAGAGCCTTTTTGATTACTCTAAGAAGAGGAAGTCTGACAAGGTGGCACCTCTAGGGAACAAAAAAGCAAGGAAGGTAAGAGGTTTCACTGTTATGTAGGTGTAGTTGGTGTATTATGTAGGTTTCTTTGATGTTATGTAGGTTTATTTGAAGTTAGGTATGTACGTTTAATGGAAGTGATGTAGGTTTATTTGACGTTATGTAGGTTGAGGTGAAGATACATAGTGTTCTGACACGTTATGTAGGTTTCTTTTATGCAAGTTATGTAGGTTTATTAGACGTTATATAGGTTTAGGTGAAGTAATGTAGGTTTTTGTCACGTTATGTAGGTTTCATTTATGTAAGTTATGTAGGTTTCAGGGAACAAAAAAGCAATGAAGGTAAGAGGTTTCACTGTTATGTAGGTGTAGTTGGTGTATTATGTAGGTTTCTTTGAAGTTATGTAGGTTTATTTGAAGTTATGGATGTAAGTTTATTTGAAGTTATGTAGGTTTATTTGACGTTATGTAGGTTTATGTGAAGTTACGTAGTGTTATGTCACGTTATATAGGTTTCTTTTATGCAAGTTATGTAGGTTTATTAGACGTTGTGTAGGTTTAGGTGAAGTTACATAGGTTTCTGTCACGTTATATAGGTTTCATTTATGTAAGTTATGTAGGTTTAAAAAATTAGTAAGCGATTTGTAGGTTTGTGGTGCAGGGCATGTAGGTTTATTATTAAGTATGATTTATTTGTGCAAGGTGTGGAAATTCGGGAGGTTTAGGAGCAGCCTCAGAAGACAAAGCCTTAAAAGACAAAGGAGAAGAAGAAGCAGAAGGAGGTCGATGGCTCAAATGATGAGATGGTCGTGTCTTTGAGATCCTTCGTTAAGGATCAAGTTAGAGAGAATGCTCAGTCTTCGATACAGAAGGAGCAGTCTTCTATAAAAGAGGTTTTGGAGGGATTAGTGGCCAAGTTCAACGAGGCCGAGAAGAAGAATGACGACAAATACGACAGCTTGAAAACCGAGTTGGTCGATTTGAGGAGTAGGTTTTCGGAGATGGAAACCAAAATGATCGGATATGAGAGTCCCACTGCTTTTATTATTGATAGGAAACAGAGGGTGATGGGAAGTGGTAGTAGTGCTCGTGTAGAAGCACACAAAATGGAGGGTGATGGAGAAAACAAAAGTGATGGGGAAGGAGGAGGAAACAAAACTGGGGAAGGCATACAAAAGGAGGAGGAGGTTGGCAAAGGAAAAATCGTGGGTACGTGTTTCTCTTTTTTAAGGGGACATTACCCGGAAGATAAGAAGTTAATCATGTGTTGTAGGTTTATTGATTCAGTGTTTAGGTTTATTGATTCAGTGTTGTAAGTTATTTGTAAGTGTCGTAGGTTTCGAGCTGAGTAATCATAAAGTTGACATGTTAACTGTTATGTAGGTTTATAGGAGTTCATTTCTCTACTTTGTAAGTTTTGTTATAACATTGTAGGCTTCAAAAATAAAACTTAGTTCTTCATTCAGAGTGAGTGGAAGTCCTGGAAGGTAGTGACAGAGCAAATTTCGGACCCAGAGAGTCCAATGACAAAGGTTGTGAGATGTTGTCCTACATAACCCGCAGGGACATCTAGCACCACTCCTCAATCTGATGGCATCATCGATATAACCTTAGATGATGATGTTTGGTTGAGGACTGCACTTAGGGTTGAGAAGGAACAATCAACAAATGCATCTAACAAGGTGAATGCATTGGCTATTGTGCATGTTACACGGGAGAGTAGAAAAATCAATATGGCTACTTCACAAGTAAGTAAACCTATATAATGATGTAGTGTAGGTTTTTCAGCTTTGATGTAGGTTTTTCAGCTGTAATGTAGGTTTTAACGCTGTAATGTATTGTAGGTTTTATCAGATGGGATATAGGTTTATATTAACTTGTGTAGGTTTTCCAGATGTGATGTTGGTCTCTACGCTATAATGTAGGCTTTCATAAACCAATGTACCTTTCATTTTACAGGTGTCGCCTTTTAAAGGCGACTCACTTGTGAAGCGTATTGTGCAAGGTGTACACTACTCAATGGTTGTATACGATCCTTTTGGTGATTATTAGCAGGGAGAATTAGCCAACCTTCTTCATTACGTCAACACTGAAGAGTAAGTATTTTAATATGCAACACAAATCTATTTGAGCATAAGTGGTTGTATAACCACTATTCCTACTCAGATATGGTGGCAGCACCCGTAAAAACACTGACTTCTACCGTCGCCTGATGATAAGCAAGCCGGATTGGCCGCCTAATGACAAGAGATATGGGTGGTTAACTACACAGGTACGGTCACTACTTGTAGGTTTTGTACAGATGTGATGTAGGTTTATATTATGTTGTGTAGGTTTACGTTCACTACTTGTAGGTTTTGTACAGCTGTGATGTAGGTTTATATTAAGTTTTGTAGGTTTACGTTCACTACTTGTAGGTTTTGTAAAGCTGTGAGTAGGTTTAATGTAAGTTGTGTAGGTTTACGTCCACTGCTTGTAGATTTTGTGCAGCTGTGATGTAGGTTTAGTGTCAGTTGCTTAGGTTTAGGTCCACTACTTGTAGGTTTTGTACAGTTGTGATGTAGGTTTAGTGTCATTTGCGTAGTTTAGGTCCATTACTTGTAGGTTTTGTACAGCTGTGATGTAAGTTTAGTGTTAGTTGTGCAGGTTTAGGTTCACTACTTTTAGGTTTTGTACGGCTTCATGTAAACTCATGATTCTTCTAATATTTTTCTTCCAGTATATGGCCGGTGTTACGCTAATGTTTCAGAGAAGACATGTCCAGACAATTACGCCTTTCAGAAGTAGGCGCATTGCTTTTGTTGAACTGAAGTTCTCCACAATGTGGGCTTCGAAGTATAAGAGGGACTTCCTCCGCTACAAGGGAAATAAGTACAAATTTAGTGAACCTTTGCAGACTTGTGCTAAGGAGACGATGGTATGTACAGCAGTGGAAGGAAATGGCTTACTGATGTTGATTGGATCTACATAGTACACAATGTTGGAGAAGCTCATTGGGTGGCCTTAGAAGTGGACTTAGTGAAGGGTAGGATTAGAATCTTTGATTCCTACATGTCGGCAATGACTGACCAGGTCATTATAGGCTGATGCAAAGCCTTTTCTCGGATGATCCCACTATTGATCAAACAAATGTTGCCTGCCACTGAGAAAGGAAATGTTATAGGAACAGCCTTCAAGACGACTAGGGTCAAAAGAACTCCACAACAAAGACATGTTGGGGATAGTGGGTTATACACTCTAAAGTTTATTGAATGCTTGGCCCTAGGTGTGACTTTTCAGGGTTTGAGCGACAAAATGATTTCATTCCTTAGGATGAAGTATGCAGCTGAGAGAATGGATGAGCTTCCAGCGGACTGTGAAATAATCATGACCGATCCGAACCCACGGGCTGAGAAGACACCGTTCATCACTGATAGTCAACCATGAGATTAGCAATGTACGGTCTTATGTATTTATGTAGGTTTATCTTCAGATACGTTGAAACGATCTGTAGGTTTTATTTTAGTTATGTAGGTTTTATTATCAGGCTAATGTAGGTTTTTATTTTAGTTATGTAGGTTTACAATAACCCTACAAAGGGCAGCAATGTTTGTTTCACTTCGAACGCCTTTTTAGGGTTAACTTATATGAATCTTATAATCTTTTGTAAACAACAATCATACCTTTGTAGGTTTATGTAATTACTTTGTCAGTTTAACAATGTAGGTTTAACAACAGAGAATGCAAGTTTACGAACATGAAATGTAGGTTTACCAACACAGTATGTAGGTTTACCAACACAATATAAAGGTTTAGCAACACACAATGTAGGTTTAAGAATAGACATTGTAGGTCCACAATTATGAAGTCTGCGATGGGCAAATCCGACTATTATGGCCCCCTTGAGAACACTTTTTACAAGTGTACGTCTTCCTTGGTCGTTTAGGCTCAGCTACAACCTCTAGGATGCTCTTCATTCTTGATTTTTGTGGTCTGCCTGCTTGTTTTCGAATTGTCGGCGGATTACAAACCTTACTAGCCACTTCTTCAGGGACAGGAGTATAAGCATCTCGAGGCTTAACATTCTTAGCGTACGCATCGTACAAATACAACGTGTGGTAAAAGGGATGAGTGAGGGACACAATTTGAAGACTTGCACTTTCAGCGGCAGCTAAGGCATGGACACACAAAATTTTGTCCAAGTCATACCTCTTCCATGAACATGTTTTCTCTGTCAAGTTCACAACATTAGATGACGTGTTATTTATGACTTGTATGTTGTATTGTTTTGCTTCCTCAACTCTTCCCTACAAAAAAGAAGAAAACCTACATAAGAACTACGTAAACCTACATAGAAGAGGGTAGTAAACCTACATTGATCAGACTAGTACACTAGTAAGCCTACATAAGAACTACGTAAACCTACATCAAAGAGGGTAGTAAACCTACATTGATCAGACTAGTTAACCTACATAGCGACAACGTAAATCTACATAGCCACAACATAAACCTACATAACGACAACGTAAACCTACATAGCTGAGAATAGTAAACCTACATAAAACAATGAACATACCTTTAACATTTTCTCAATGCCAGTAGTGAGAGCGGTTGTCATCAAACTTGCCTTTCTCCTCCTATCAGCGAACCACCGTGTTAACATGGACCTTATTGCGTCAATTAGTTACACAATTGGAAAAGTCCTAGCTTCACTCAAGGCATGATTGATTGATTTAGCTATGTTCATTATGGTGATGTTGTACCTATTACCAGGGAAATGTACAAGACTCCACAAACGAACATCAGCCCTGAGTAAGTAAGCATGAAGACAAGGATTGATGTTTTGGATATGTGCCATTAGGTCATTAAAATCTTGCAACCTATACGCCATTGCGGCTCTCTTAAATAGCTTGAAAGACTCACCCCCTGAACTTCATCAAGATATTTTTCCGCAAATGGTAGGTGCATATACCCCTACCAGCTAGTGGGTATACTTTCTTTATTGCATTGCCTATTGACCTATGCCTATCTGAAATGTTTGCAACTTCATCGTGGTTAGGGATAACACGATTTAGTTACCTAAAAAACCATTCCCAAGATTCATCATTCTCGGTGTCAATAACCCCGAACGCTATTGGAAATATGTTGAAATTTCCGTCTTGCATTGTGGCAGTGAGTAGAGTACCTTTATACTTTCCTTGCAAGAACATACCATCTACAACCACCACCTTCTGCATAAATGAAATCCTTGGATGCTCGCATCAAACTCAATGAAGAGAAACTTGAATGTGTTGTTTTGATCAATCTCGAGCTTTATAAGTGTGCCGGGATTTGCTCTTCTTATAAAGAATAAGTAGGATGGAAGTTGTTCAAAACTACTCTCCGAGGACCCTCTTATCATCTGGCGTGCTTCCTTTAACATGTAGTGAGTCTTCCAATATTTCAACTACAACAACGAATAAGTAGTTACGTAATAGGTAATAAAACCTACAAAATAAACACAAAACCTACATAATTGAAAACAAACCTACATAAAAACTACGTAAACCTACATCAATGATACCAGTAAACCTACATCAATGATAAACGTAAACCTACATCAATGATACTAGTAAATCTACATCAATGATAAACGTAAACCTACTTCAATGATACCATTAAACCTACATCAACGATACCAGTAAACCTACATTAACGAAACCAGTAAACATAAACATACATCAATGATGCTAGTAAACCTACATCAATGGTACTATTAAACCTACATCAAAGATACCAGTAAACCTACATCGATGATACTAGTAAACATACATCAATGATACACGTAAACCTACTTCAATGATACCAGTAAACCTACATCAACGATACCAATAAACCTACATCAACGATACCAATGGTACTAGTAAACATAAACCTACATCAATGTTGCTAGTAAACCTACATCAATGGTACTATTAAACCTACATAAAACAAAACCAACGAAGGCACAGACGGTAAACTTACAAAGGAAACTACAGTTACCTTAACTCTGTAGCGTTTTTTAGACTCTATGTGACATGACTAGGCAGAACAGATAGACCAACACCACCAATGAAATCAACATAAAGGCGAGCAAGAATATATGGACAAGCTTGTTTACCACGACATAACCGCTCTGTCACGGAGCAAGTGTGTCGTTTCATATAATCTTTAATATAGAAGCACGGGCTACTACGATCAATTACCGCTCCATGAACTTTTCATTGGCATCCAGGCACCCAACACCTCACCGCAACAAGAATTGTGTTAATGCTATAACATCAAAATCAAAACGACGGGTTACAGCAAGAATCTTCAGCCTTGTCTCCAACTTCTCCTTAGTTGAATAACATTGTCCAATGGCCAAGTATACAGCACTCAATTCTAAGCCCACAAACTCAACACTAGATAACACCTCCGTTTGCTTAGAGGAATTATTTTGGCTCTCCCGAATACAAGTGTACTCTTCATCACCAGAACTTGCACCATCAGGATCACCGCAGTAGTCAAACTTGCTTACTCTGTTTTCATCCTCTCCATTGTCTCCATCCGCTTCTTGATTTTCTCCATCCACTTGTTCATTTTTCAAAACCCTTGAAACCCTAAAAGATTGTTCTGAAAACCTACGAGACTCATGACCATTTTCACCAGCAGACTCATTACCATTTTCGTCACCAACCACTGTTTCTACCTCTTCTTTTGATTTTGGATCTGATTTCTCATAAAACTCAGCACCGAGACGCAATCTAAACCTCCTACACTTCTCCACGAAAACTCTTATTAATTGAGTATCAAATAAGAAAACAGGTGGAGTATCTTGAGGAAGCAGCCTCATTTCTTCACTCGACCTCCTATAACTAAGACTGACCTCATATAATCGTTCACTCATCTCAAATTTCATGCATACCTGTGAACATAACGCCCATATATTGTGATCATCATGAACTCTAACGATTTTGCTCCCAAACTCTAGATCACGGTAAAAGAACCATTGATTTCCCTCATGCCTCCATCTTCGACATATCACTTCCACTTTAGTCATCTCAAAAATACAAGAGGTTACAGGTTTTCGTCGTTAGAAAATGAAAGAAGATGATGAAACATATGAGCTCAAGGTTGTTGACGGCGATGATGGCGTTAAATGTAGCTGTTAGGTGGATGGTTAATAACGGGGGTAAATTATCATTTCGTCACATGATACCCAGGGTATCTCTGAAAATCTACAAAGCTTGACCTTCAAACCTACATAACACCAATCAAAAACCTACAAGTCATGCATAGTCAACTTACAAAAGATACTTTTGAAACCTATATAACACGTATCGAAATCTACAAAATGTCTGCAACGGAACACCGTAGCCTCATTTGTGTAAACCTACAAGTCATGCAAACAGTCAACCTAACAAAGGATACTTTTAAAACCTACATAACACCAATCGAAAACCTACAAAACGTTTGCAACGTAACACCATAGCATATCCAGAAAAGCTACATAGCCTAATTTGTAAACCTACAAGTCATGCAAACAATCGACCTACAAAGAATACTTTTTGAACCTACATAACACGTATTGAAATCTACAAAACGTCTGCAACGGAACACCAAAGCATTTCCATAAAACCTATATAACACCTATCGAAAAACCTACATAACACCTATCGAAAACCTACATAACGTTGCCAGTTTGTCTACATCCACCAAAAAACTTTCTCGTTTTCCGCGCGCCGACGTAAAATTACTCATCAATGGCAGGTTTGTAATATTTTTTTTGGTTTTTCATGGAAACAAGGGTAGAATTGTCTTATTTCACCTCCAAGGATTAGATTTGCTAACCTAAACTTTTTTGCCATTTCCTTTTCTTTTTAGAGTAGATTTGCCATTCACCTTATTATAATTAATATATTTCAATTTACAATGTATATTATTAACTAATTAATGTATTGTGTTTTTCTACAAAAATTAATTAATTACAAGATAACATAAATTGCTGTTATTGTTGACAAAAAAAAAAAACATAAATTGATGTTATTGAATCGTTACTAGTGTATTCAATTTTTGTGAAAAAGCTAACGTTAGACATCAAATTAGTTAAGGAAAAGAAAATATAAAATTCTTAAACATTTATGGTTTTCTTAATTTTTGAAATATTTAGAAAATCAAAGAGTTTATTCTTGCCAAAAAAAAAAAAAATTTGGTTGTCTCAAAATTCATGTATTAATAAACCAAAGTGAATTACATGTTTCTTTTTTCTTCTTTTTTTTTTTTTTGACAAGGAAGTGAATTACATGTTTAGAATATAACATTTGTGAGCTAATAGTGAATTAGGAAGCATACCAAAATCTGTGAGTCTATGTCATAGTCAGAGTTAGTTTTGCAAATTCTCGTGCATTGGCTCATGTTGTTTGCTGATTGAGAAGTTAAGTGGCTCACCTAGTTCATGAGGTACAACCACGTGTTAAACACTTGTTGTCTTGTACAGACCATATAGTGAAAAAAAAAATTTAATATTCTGAATTTGTTATTCTTTCCTTTGTGACTGAAGAAATAATGAGTTATGGATAAAAAATTACCAATGACGTCCTGATGGTCTTGGACCTGGACCTGGACCTGGACCCGGTTTCTTATTTTATTGGGTCAAAACAAAAATTGCATTTTGTTAGATGTTCAAGTCATAGTGATTCAACATAACATTTACGCCTTGGAACGTAAGTGAGTGACCGTTGTAAACTCCTAAATCAGATTGAAATTGAAACACACACTTTATTATGTACAGCTAATCCTGACCGTTCATTTGAATTTTGCCTAACGTGTTACGTTTCTAAAGACTTTTAATTAATGTGAAAATTAGAGCGGTTGGAAAAACATAAAGAAACGGAGAGAGCATAAACTCCGACAAAAAAAAAACAGAGAGAGCATAAATCGATAGAGGAAAAATCGATGAGGGACTAGGAAGTAGACTCTGAAAAGAAGAAAGTTGTGATCGATCACTACTGGTAAACAAAATTATTTACACAATTATTACATTTGTTTTGATTTAAGTTTCCTAAGAAAATTAGAGGAAACTGATCAATTAAAAGCGATTTGTTAGGGTTTTTGTTCTCTGAAATTTGGTGTTCTCTTAATTTAAGGTTTCGTTATTAAATCTGTAGGTATTACGACTTTACGAGCATATTAAAGTCTTATTGCTTGTGATTGTTGTGAAGAGGAACTGATTGTGTGTTTCTCGTCTTTGGATAATATGTAATCACATATTGATGATAACATGTTCATCATCTTTGATTCTGATTCTTTTTCTTAGTTTTGTTAGCTTCTTATTGTTATTGTGGTTTTTGATTGGTGATGTTCAGGGAATAATCAATCTATAGTTCGTTAGTGGAATGATATTCAGTTCTGTCTCATTATGGCATCCCTTGAATTTAATTGTTGTTTATGTCTCTTGCCAATTTTTGTTTTTATTTACTTAATTTAAAAATGAAAACATGTTCTTTCCGAATAAATTTAAGGTATTACTAAAAATAAAACATTAAAAGAAAAAAATTTTGGTTTTAAGTTTCTATTTGGGTCTTAAGTTTCTAAAAAAGTGTATAAGACTTCTAAAATAAATTTTTTGTTTTCTTGGGTCCTTAATTTTTTAAGACTCTAAGCTTTGTTAAAAGAAAAAAGTTCTTAAGATTAGAGAAAAACTGTATAATATTTTTAAAATAGATATTCAATTTACTGGAACCGTTAACTCTTTCATACCTTAAGCTTTATTAAAAAAAAACTTACTAAGATTTAAAAGAAACAACATATGTTTTTTTTTAGAATGGACCTTCAATTTTTTAGTCTCTTTGAGATAAGGGAGGAAGAAGAGTTAACATTGTGACTTCTTTTGGTAAGCCGCTTTATTCTCATGCTCAAACATGAAATATTATATATTTAGTATTTTCGACCAATATAATATATATATATATATATATTATAGTTTTTATCATATTTTTTCGTGTGTACGTATATTCACTTATTTTATATTATTTTAATTTAACTCTTAATTTTATTTTATTATAAATGTATTTAAATTTGAATTACTTTTAAATTGTGCTAAAATTTAAAATTTGTGAAAACAAACCGTATGTATAACATCCAGTTCAATTTTTGGATTTTCAGCCTATTTTCTCCAATAACTTTTGTATCAAACTATTTCCCCACAAACTTTGAGCCTCTGTTTAAATCCGGAAATCACAAAGTTCAATTATTATTTCCCCACAATTCAGAAGTTAAAAACATATATCCCCTTAATTGATTTTGCGTGGTTTTTCTTTTGAACCATTCCGAAACCAACTGCAGACCAAAAATCGGTATTATAAACCCAATTTATACCCGACCCAGATAAAAGAGGACCCGAATACGATTTGGCCTAAATCGTTGTCGTCTTCTCTGATTTTCTCGGTTACAGGTTCAAAATCCGAAGGTAGCGAGTTCTTAAGTTGGTTTCGTGATGAGCAATCTGACAGCAGGAGCTTCTACTGGCTCATCCTCTGATCGGAACAGAGAAAGGTTTGTTGCTGGAATTCCGAAAGAGTGTTGGTGTGGAGCCGCCGTCGATCTGAAATTGTCAAGATCAACCAACAATCCATATC